>JAJHUR010096282.1:0-39588 GCA_027495735.1 Lutjanus campechanus
TATGTTTAATAATTATAATTTTTTTTAAAAAGAGCAAAATATATGTAAATTAAACCTGACTTAAGACAAAGGATCCCAAAAACATATAATGCTGCCTATAAAGCTAACAGATAAAAACAATCTCCATAATGGTCTTTAAAAAAGAAAGAAGTTTTCATATCAGCACATATTGGTTAACATATATGATGACAGAGACCAATATAGCTGTGATAGGCCAATATGAGGACGATAATATCGGTTGACTGACATATCAGTCAGACTTTAACTGAAATAGCTGTTTTAATTGTAAAGTCACTGTGAACCGGTGACCTGCAGTGCGCTTTTACGCACAGTCTGCCCTGTTTGGTTGTATAAAACTGCAAACACTCATCATGACAAACCACATTTAGCTGTTGCTCTTTAGCCTACACACTAACAGAGGGGTATAAAGCCATATGAATGCAGTTAATGAGTTAATGTGCTGCTGTCATGGCCGAGGGCGCAGGGCCACATTTTCTGTGCCAACACGAACCTCTCTCTCTCTACCCGCACACTCACTCACACACGCACACACACACACACACGCACACGCACGCACACACTATACAGACCATCATCATGATGAAACCACAAGCCAATGCCATAATATATTTAAATTGATGCTACTTTTATTATTGCATATTTATTAAAACCAGCAAGACGTCAACATTTTGGTGCCTTGACGCACAGGCTAACAAATCCAACATGTGTTGGACTATTATTAGGATTAATAAGTTATAACATTCTGCATCTGCCTCTTGTTTCTGTGGGCCCCGGAGCCCCGCTAGGCCTACTCTGTTTCAACAGGTTCAACGTTGTGTTCTCATTACGACCTCCATATGGCTGCCTGTGAACACAGCGAGCCATGGGGCATTTAGAGCAGCCAGCGCAGTAAGAATTAGTCCGTAAAGCGGCGGAGGTATTTGTTGTAAAAGTGAGACCAGTTGTGTTGTTCAAGGAGGGAAAAAAAGAGTTTAAACCAAAGTGGCAGTTTGGTCAATTGTTTATTTTCGTTTATTTGTTCGTTATTTTGGCTGCACAACTGAATTATACGCATCACCAGATCACAGGTAAAATGAAACTTGTGGGCTTATGGAATATTTAAAACTCTCTCTCTCTCTCTCTCTCTCTCTCTCTCTCTTTCTTTCTCTTTCTGTGTGTGTGTGTGTGTGTGTGTGTCGCTCCCTCTCTCTCTCTCTCTCCTTGCGCACACACACACACGGCTGGGGGAAATCTGGGTTTGATTTTAATGGGGAGTAGCCTCCTACCCCGGGCTCGCTTTACAACCTATGGATGTTCTGGACGCTTTTCAGTTGGTTTGAGCTCCGGGCGCGGATGGGTGCAGCAGTCCTCTCACTTTTGACGATGTTGCGCGCGTTTCTCACGTCTTTTAATATTTTAACGAGGCGAGTGTGAGAAACACGAGACACTTGAGCGTTTTGGAGAGGACACTTTCTGACGGAGGAGAACCTAAAGACTAATTGGCGTGGATCTCAGGGGACGTCCTTTTAAATCCAAAGACAGCAACATTTGGGGTAAGTTTATAACTTGGAATAAAGTGTTCCTGTTTAACTTCACATTCACATTTCACCGGCATGTTCGTGTCTCTGTGGAGCGCAGATTTCTATTTTACGCACCGCTTATCCTCTTAGAAAAGAAGCGAGTGACTCACAGCGCTTATCCATTACCTGCCATTTGTTTTAAGTGAACGCAATGACTGTCATTACTTTATTATAGGCTGAGCCCGTGTGAGTGTAAGTAGGTGTTTGGGTCGCTGAATCAGCGGGGCGCGCTGGATCAGAGCGGCGGACACCGCAGACAGGTGTCAGCCTCCTCGCTTTACAACTGGCCCTTGGGTCGCAGCAAAAAAAGCGAGGAAAAACAGCCCGAGCGGAGGATTTAATACGAGGTACAAGAGGTGGGCTATACGGAGCCTGGGAGCTTTAATAGCGACTTGGAATCAGAGCCAAGCGCGGATGCCAAAGCAAGCAGCGCGCTTCTCGGTTCCCGTCTTCCTCGGCGCTGCCCTCGCCAAGTCTCCCAATGCGTTTGTCACCTCTAATATTTTCCCTTTTCGCTTTGACGCCACCACGTGCATATTGAAAAACATTTGTGTGAAAACAAAAAATCATTTTTGGAGATTTATCTGACTGAATTATGAAGAGAAACCCATGTTTAATGAGAAAAGTAGGGGAGACCAGGGATGAATGTAACACTTTGAGCATCAGTAACTCAGTGGTTATTTGCACTAGATCTCTCAAACTTTGATACACGGTAACCATATTTGTTTACTACGAGTAAAACCTACTTGGACATACACTACACATTCACTGACCATTTGAGTTGATATCAAGTTCCGTTATTACAACCTTCCCAACAACTGGGGTGAGTTTTAACACTAGTCGGGGACAGATGTAACAATTTGTTAACTCAAGATCCACACTATCCAATTTATGAAGGAATTTTATTGAAGAATAAAAATAAACACTTTTGAATATAGTGAACAATTTAAAGTGACAAAAACACTTTAAGTGTGTGTGTGTGGACTGTTTTTCTGAATGTGCACGTGTCAAATAAGGTTTCAGTCACTGTCACAGCCGTGGCAAATGTAGATGGCTGCTCTTCTGTTTGCCTTGAGTTTGCAAGTGTTTCATGCACACGATGCAGAAATTATCATCATTTTGATGAACTGTTACAACTGTCCCCATCCCAAGTAGCAGTACATAGCTAACTGTTTTTAGCATTTGGGCTTGAAGGTAGCATGAAAACTGCCAGTGTTGCAATTAACCCAGTGTTACAACACTCCCCAGTCTCCCCTGCAAGAGCAACGTCAGGCAGCTTTAAGTTTGTTTTCTCTTCGGTTTATTGAGGATTAAAGTGATGATGAGCTCCATTTGACACTGAAGCTCATTGTGGCCAAGGTGTGACAGGAAACAATAGCCTCAACAATGATGAGCTCCACCCTCTTTAAGCTCATCTGCTCTGCCCTCACAAGCAGCAACAAGCCTGGAAGTGAAAGCGAGAGTCCCATACAGATTGCTTATCTTAACTGCTTCAATAGACTCAAAGTATGCCCCTATTGCTCACTGAAACAGTGTCAGCCACTTGACCTACTTCTCACTCTCACCGCAAATGACTGGAATGAGTCCACGAAGAAGAGAAGGCCTCTGGATCCTCACCGTTCACCGAGGTCAGAGAGAATGTACGAGTGTAAACTGGAGGACGTGTTTGAGTCGAATGTGTGTGGCGAAGAGAGGTGCTGCTCATCTGGAGTGTGGCCATGCAGCACTTCCCTTGTTTTTGCAAATTAATCATCATTATTTAATTACATCACACCCTGCTTCCATCAATAACAGAGCCAGGGAGGTAGAGCCAGGAGCAGCTGAAGGCACATGACGTGGAAGCTAATCCAAAGCAACATAGTGCAGATTTGTGTGTGTGTGTATGCACTTGTATGTGGTATGTGGATTGAGATGGAGATGGAGAAAACTGCAGTAACATAAGCAGATCGTTTTCTCCTGCTTTGAAAAGCAGGATTCCTCAGAACTCTTGGCTGCGTCCACCTGAGCGAGTAAAATCAACACATCCGATATATTTTTCTTCTACGGCCTCAACAGTTTGACAGTGCAAAGCTCGATGCTAGATCTCTCTGTCTGTCAGTCCCTCCTTTTCTGTTTTTGCTGGGTGAAACTATCCGTTCCCTCCTCGAGTTGGTCTTGAGCTGATTAAAAAATTTGCTCTGACTCCGCTGGTGAAGCTGTCGGTGAACTCGGAGATCAGAATGATCGCCTTTCATATTAGAGCACCTGATTCCACAGTGAATATAACGTTGCAGTTTTCTTAAACGGCAGATTAATGTTGTGATTTGACGCCTGGAAATGGATGTGGTGAGATAAAAGCCTCACAAGTTCACGTCCCTGCTTTTAGAGGCGAGAATGAAGTCGAAATGCTGTCTTACTACTGACTTAAGTTGCCGTGTGTTTTTCCTTTGAGTGACAAATTGGGTGTGTGTGTGTGTGGTGCTTACCTTTCCTGTTAAAATACCTGTCATTCGTCAGCGTGACACCCAAGATGTCTCTCTCTGTGGGAGGAGGATCCAGGGGCAAAGATTCACATGCTTCATCCTGCCACTCCCTGCACCCTGCTAGGCCTGCATGTGTCAGCCACACATTTCCTCCAGATGCAAAGGGATATGTGTTTGTGTGTGTGTGTGTGTGTGTGTGCCTGGGTGTGTGAGGTCTGCATGTGTGCCTGTGCCCACTTAGTACCTATCAGTATTTTTATCTGACTTGGATACACGCAAGAGATATCTTCTGTATTGATGCCAAACAAGTTTTCAGACCATGATGGGCTGATTTTTCCAAAGGATCTACATCTACTACTTTCTGTGGTTAGTTGCTAACAGTTTGACAGTGATCTGGATGTATTTTGGCTCTCCCAGTGCTATGACAACCATGTTTTCTAGCTCCTAGCTCAGCTCTGCTCATCTTGTTGACAGTTATACAGCATGTGAACACAGAGGGCAAAGCAACACACTGTTAAACTTGAATTACACCCTCATGGTTGTATGCATCCGCCAACCAGTCAAACTGCAGTTTACATGCATGTCCGTTCAGACTCATAAAATTTGTAGTGAAGACTTTGAAATAATGTATTTCTTGGCAAAATGGAAGCTATCACTACATTGACATGTGTAATTTGTGTGAATAATTTCCAGTGAGAAATATGCTGTCTTCACTTAGACACTATTTTTACAGAGGACAGAGGACTAATGTTTGACAAATGTAGGCATGGTGATAAAATGATAGTAATATGAACTGGGGATAAACGCTTTATCAATAGAAATAAGAAAATAGTTTTATAAAGTGTGCAATACTTTGAAAGCATTGCTGGGGAGAGACGTCTGGAATCTCCTGCTTTGCCTGCTGCCACTGTGACTCGACACTGGATAAGTGGAAGAAAATGGATGGATGGATAGATGGACAACTATTAGAACAGCAATGTGTGTAAACTGTACAGGAATACCGTCACGACTAAGACCAGTAATGCAACAAATTTCTTTTTAAATTAACATTAACATTTTATTAACATTCCACCCTGTAGATTACTCATCAGTCACAACCTACATGATCAATAATTACCTAATAACCAGTGTGAAACTTCTCTATCACGATGGATTTTTCAGCTGTATCGCCCAGGCCTAATTTAATGTCATCGCTCCAACATTTTGTCCTAATTAACATGTGTGTGAAATGTTATCATAATAAGCAATAATAAAATTCTTGATTTCTAACCAAAAACACGTTTTCTGAGATCACAGTGTCATTTGACCTTTGACCTTTGACCACCAAGTTCAAATGGCCATTTGTGCCAAATTAGAAGATAAAGTGAGATAACACAATCATGAGAATAAAATGGACTGACAACCTGAAAACATAATGGCTTTTACAACGGCTGTTGCAGGTATAAAGGCAAAAATAGCAGGGTGTTGATATAAAGTTGACTCAGCTCTTTGCTAGCGTGCTAACCTGTTAACGGAGAGTGCCCTTCCACAAAGAATGACAGCATCAGTCGTTTCAGCGCCCCGACGACACATGTTTAAGTTCAAGTGACAAACGTTTGCAGTAGTTATGAGGTAAACAAAGAAAGAACTGAGAAACAAAGTTGATGTGGAGAATATGTCATGGTGGATGGCTGGGTCAACAAAAGAGAGATCGCTGCTCATTTTCTGTTCCAAACCAAAAGTCACGGGTTTTTTTCTACTCAAGACCACAATGATGATCTTTCCCTAAACCTAACCAAGTCCTTTTTTCATGGATCCCCAAAAGGTCTCAGGGGGGAATGTTTTTTTAATGCAGTCCCTTTGCGCTGCCTCGCAAAACTTTTGAGCTCCCTCGCTTTAATGTTTTTTTTTTGCCCACTACAATCCTTTGTAGGCTCCAAATTTTTTTTGCCTAAACTTAACCTTGTGTGTCACTCTAGAGAGCATAGAGAAATGACATACTTGTTGTTTAATTTGGATGATATGGACATTGTTTTATCATCAGTCAAGCCAAAAGACAGATATTTTAGTTTTTTTCCCCCCTTTTCACTGTCAGGACGCTGACCTCTGATCTTTAACCAGAGGTCACCTGGTTTGTGCTAGCAATGCTGAGAAGAATGAGCGGACGTGGAGATAGGCAGTTGAGAAACAAGGAAAGAGGGGAAAGGGAGTTGTCTGATGAGTCACGGGCTTTGGCATCCTTTACAATGTGTCTTCGTGTGTGAGTCCGGGCATATATAAAATCTACTAGAGAGCATGTGTTTGTTCGTCAACAACGTGTATGCGTTTAAGTGTAATGTACGCAACCGTGTGAGTATTTCAAGCACTTAATAAAATGATTTGTGGTTTTTTCCCCCCTGCGAGTTCAAAGTGGGTCCTTGCTTTCGGCTGTGGGGTAGAGGTTGCTCTTGTGCAATGGAAAAAAAGAGACTGTTTTCCTGTTAGGGGGGCTTTTTGGGAAAACCGCGGCTCTGCCTACCGCAGCCAGCCTTCAAAGGCCTTTGAAGGAGTGCTCACCTCTTCTCTCCTTAAATCCTTCCATCCCTCCAAACGAGCTACTTCCTCTCGTATTCAGGAACACCTCACCTGCCTCACCCCGACCACCACCGCCCAACCACACTGCTGCGAAGCTGCGGTCAGGGTTATGCTCAGGTCCATGGGAAATGTTCAATCAACGAGCCCTCAGTCCACCCACACACGCTCAAAACAGTGCACCCAGGGAACTTTAACCTCTCAGCATTTTTTGCATGTCTTCATCATCTCTATAACCCTGCTGCATGGCCTTCATCCAGTGACAGACACTGAGAAGAGAGAATCTGTGGCTCTGCCTGCCATCGCAGGGCTGAGTGTCATCCCGTTCTCAGACGCATCTTGACAGCACATGTAGAGGAAATATGTCTTGTATTTGAAAGCAGATCACAGTTTGACATAAGAGGCTATAAATTTCTGAACTCTTGTCCCTTCGCTCCCGAGTCTATCACTCTGTCAGTTAAAAATCCGAGACGGAGTGCAGCTTTTTCCTCCCTCACTCTCAAGTTCACAGTTACATTTTTAACTTGTGAAACCTTTTGGGACCTCCTTAATAGTTAGTCGTTACTTCCCATTATGTCAGTGAAAGCCAATATACTTTTTTAATCATCAGATCAAGGCTGACTCAGAATTTTGTCAGTTGAATCATATCTGGCTGTTCAACACAAATATTTAACTATTTAACTTTTTTTTCCATGACTATCAGTAGGACGTTCAGGGTGACAGTGCTGTTCATGTTACTTAAAGGTAGAATCAGTAGGATTTGTCTGAGCTGTTGTTGTTGGGCACCAGAAAGATAGTTGATTTTTGAGTCTCATTTCCAGGATGTCAAATACCAATATTTTTGAGGATGGTAAAGTGTCCCGAGAACAGCAAAATAATGATAAACTGAGGAAACAGAGGCAGAGGCCAGAGTCTCTGCAGCTACCATCACACATTTCTAGTGGGTAATAAGAGATGACTGAAAGGAATTATGTTCATATGAGTCTTTACATTATTTGCATTGTGCTGTTAAGGCCTGGATTATACTCCCAAAGGGACGTGCTCCAGCCTAATGTATGCTAAAGCGCTAACGACAGATCAGAAATGTGCAGCCACATTTTTTGCAGACACTAGATATCCAACAAAAGCCAGGATATATGACATTAATTTGAGCTGTACAGTCACCACTTTCAGGCAGAAAGCAGAAGATAACGTTACCTTGGAGCAGAGCCTGACCTGGCAAGGCCTCTCTTCCTCTGGGCAGCTTCCTCGGTCTCACTCACTGCTACACGTCCATGCTGTCCACAGCTGTGTGTGTATGCATCGCAGACATCTTCATCGAGCAGACAGGATGACTTGACATAGTGGAATGATTTTTCCCTCAGAGAAAAAATGAGGAGTGCTCATTCTGCAGCTACTTCTAGGGACCGAAATGCACCATGACTTAAAGAATCTCAGTTGAAGGGGTCTCTGATTGATGACTTGAATCTTTGACTTTTAGGTGGCAGCCCACCTTAGATGTGGTAAATGTGTAAGATAGGTTCTTGGGTGTTTATTATCCTCTGGTTTGTCTTTTACAGCAGCGCTATTATACAGTTACAAACCCTACTTCTTTTCTTTGTAATGTTATTTAAGTTTAAAAAGTTTTATAATTAATATGGTCTCAGGAAAATCCGATTTTTAAAATATGCTTTGATGTTCACCTCATAGTTGTTCTGTTATTTAATTTACAGTAGAAGAAATCTGGCTCATACTCTGCATTACATTTGCACTTTGTCTCCATTTTTTTTCTTCATGTCATTATATCACTGAAACAAACAAGTTACTGTGCAAACTGCAGTTTTTTTTATTGCTGCAGAAAACAGAGCGATGTTTGGATGTGTCGGGACATAAAATCCGTGTGAGAGTGAAACAGACCCCCCCTTATTCTAAATATCTGTATTTTCCTGTCTTGTTTCTCGCAAATTAACCCTGTTTAACCCTGAGTCCAGTGAGTCACTGTTGCCCAGAACTTTCTGCCTGCTCATGTCCTTTCCCCTCCCTACGCCTCCCATTTTCTCACCAAAAACACTGACCTCACAGAACACTTCATTAACACAAAATACACCACAACTTGTCCTATCAGCATTTTTCTCCTGCTTTTGCACTAAAGTGTAAATAATGTGCAGGATTATAGAGAGCAGTAGCTTAGCACAACTTCCTGTCTGTGAATCTGTGAGAACCAGCCTGACCTCATATTCCACCTTCGCGCTCTGTCTTCTCTCCTCCTGTTCGGTTCTGGATCAGGTTCTGTTGATTTAAAGAACCGCTGTCGGACTCAGGGCCAGCCGTGTGGGCTGGGCCACAGAAGCTGCTGCATTCCTCCGCAGGGCGTTCTGTCTTTCTCCCTGCAGTGTCTCTTTCTGCCAGACGCAGAGATGGAGAGACAGAGATTATTTCATTTATAAATTTTATGATACTTTTTGGATCCTCCTGCTTTGTCTTCAGCCCCACAAGCACTTGAGAGCCTGGGATGGATTATCAGATTGTTATCCCAGTAACAGATGGCAAGTAGCTATGGCCACTAGTCCAGGTAGGGCTGTTGTGGTGACAGTTTACTCTGTTGTTACTTAGTTTGGCTTTGAATGTTTTTGCAAATTACTTACTTTACCTAATTGATAAATAAAATAAAAATACAAATAAAATGAAATAAAATTAGCTGTGGATCTCACCTCATTGCCCAGCTGGCAACCTTGTGGTCTGAGCAAGCTAGCTGCTGGGTGCTAGCTCTAGTTACACAATATTGCAAATGAATTCCCGCAGTTTGACCATTACTGTTTCAGACGTAGCTATATCGTAAGGGTGGACGGTATAAACGACATAGAAGGCATGGTATGAATTTGCCCTAATGTGTGAATTTTGACTGTACTGTTAAACCGTGCAGTCCAAGACTGTAGAGGTAGTCCACCAGTTTCTTCATTTTAGTTCAGTTTTCCAGGTTGAGTAAAATGCCCAAAGTAAAAACTGTCTCCAGCTGTTTTCAGGTCTTCCAGCATCTTAATCCTTTAAAGTGAGTACTTGTGCCTCAAAGTGTAATGTAAAAAAAAGTAGCGTTCAGGAACTGGTGTTGAAGCCAGTGTGGGTGTGGGTACCGAAAGATTTTTGAACATCGACCAGTCCTAGTCACAGACATGGTATCGATCCATCCTGAACTTTATTTGGTACGGCCCTCATACTGATTGGCGAATTTCTTTGAAGCACTGATTTATTCATGTAACAGGCACTGAGGTGTAAAACAAGAAAAAAGACATTTTTTGTGGTTGCTTGCCATCATTTGTGGTTGGCTTGTCAATAACAGTATTTCAAAACTGCGGTTGTTATGACAGCTCTAAGTTCAGGTGCGGCAGTTTGCTCTTAATTTAGCAACGTGATGGGAAACAGTTTTGAAAGTTGGAATTAGAGTAAAGAAAAAAATCTATGGAAATTTGTCAGATTAAACTTTCCAGGGACACACACACAGAGCCTCTGAGCAGACGTAAGCGGGCTTTAAAAATTTGTCAGTGATCCCCCTGCTAATGACGCTCTCAGCTGTGAGAGTTGACCCCCTCCTGCCCTCGGCCCTCCCTGCTCCTCCTCCCCTCCTCCTCAATCCCTAATGAATGCCAGTGAGGAACTCCAAGTCCCCTACACCCCCACACCCACAAAACCACACACACACACATGCACGCCTACACAAACAGCAGGATCGTCGTCACCACAGCAGAGACGGCTCTCATCAAGTGGAACTCAGGCCGCTAATATCTGACCCGTTACCTGAGAACTGTCAGTTATGTTGATTCATCTGGACAGGTTTATTTACCTATGAAATTAGTGTGTGTGTGTGTGTGTGTGTGTGTGTGGGTGGGTGTGTCTGCGTGTACATAAGCATAAGGATGTGGTTAGTGCTGAACCAATTAGTCAATTAATCGATTAGTCCATTGAGAGAAAATGTATCACTAAAACTTTTGACAGGGTTTCTGCAGGTCCTTAAAAAGTCTAAAAAAGTCTGAAATCCAATAATCTTAATTTAGGTCTTAGACTTTATGTCTAAAAAAAATCTAATTAAAAAAAATTAATTATGAAGTTAACGTTAATTTTGTAAAGTTGGATTTAAGTTCACTTTAAACAAAACCCACATTGAACCAATAAACACAAATGAAAACTGAGCATCTACTTTTTGTCAGTATGGGTATACAATAGGTTTTACATTACATTCACAATGGTCTTAAAATGATATTAAAAAGTCTTAAATATAACTTGTTGAAAGATATAGAAACCCTGCTTTGATAATCAATTAATTGTTCATCATTCATACAAGAATAAAAATGGCAAAAATCTGCAGTTTCCTCTTCCTCATATGTGAGCATTTGTAATTTTAAATTTTAAATGGCATAAAAATCCAACATCATTGGGTTTTAGACTGCTGGTTTAACAGAACAAGTAATATTAAGATGTCACCTTCAGCTTTTGGACATGCAATGGGTGTTTTTCTCCACATTCTGACATCATCTTGAGTAGAACAATAGTAAAAAGTATTGTATAAAAGCATCAGCAGATTATTCAATAATGAAAATAATCCTGTTAGCATGAACAGAAACTTCAAACCATGTGTGATCTGTGTAGAGGGGGCTGCCTGACTTTGCTGCTGCTCTCACTGTTCTTTTATATTCCTACAGTTCATCTCTCCGTAATGATAATGAGAGTGGAGGTGGCCCTGTTGTTAGCCAATTAAAAAGTCCTCCATGGTTCTGGGCAGCCACTAATAACCCCACCAGGGATTACTGTACAGCAGGCTGGAGGGACAGCAGGGCACCAGTTTGGGCCTCAGCTTGCTGTCATCTGAGAGAAGCAACCCAGTAGACCTCCATTCACTCCCAGTCTGAGTGGGGCCACCACGCCAACTCTCCAGAGCAGCGTGAAAAGCTCCCACTTGGGACACAAAAGTGGCTCAGCTGTCCCTCTCCTATCTTCACCTCCCACAGCGCCCTCCTCTACACCCAAGCCAAATAAAGCCTCTCAGCGACTTCTGTTTTCCTAATCTGTGAACTCTGACAGAGGCGCCCACGCTTGAAAGAGAGACAACTCAACATGGGATGATCTCCCGGTGACAGGGAGAAGCTGAAAAAACGTTGCTGAAAAACCAGCAGACCACCCTGTCATCTTCCTGTTGCTGTCTTTCTCTCTCTCTCTCTCTCTCTGCCTGTCTTTCTGCCCCTCTCTGTCGCTCCCACTGGTCCTCACCCACCTCTTTTTAATCTAATTTCCTTTCCTTTTGCCCTCCGTCATCTACCTTCTCTAATTGGGCTGTCACTGTTTGATTAAAGCCATTGAATCTGTTCCAACAGCCAAATGGTTTGAGTGGTCTTTGTGGTGATACTAACTTTTTATGCAGGGGGGCTTCCACTCTAAAAGCCCCATATTTTTTCATCCATTCACATACTGTGCCCATAATACTAATGGCCAAATTATTTAACACTGCAGTAGCTCAGCCACTGGGGAGTGTAGCACGTCGGTGCATTTTCCTTGCCATTAATCCACAGAGGAATGTTGCAGTGATGAATTGGCTATGCAGTTTGTATTTGTCACTGCGCTCCAAGCAGCCATTCACTTGGAAATGGCTTAGCTGCCACAGGAACACTTTGTCTTTTAACATACCAGATGGTGGTAGGTTTGTGTGCTGGGGGGTCAGAACCGACTTTAAAGGCCCACTGTGAGCTAAATGTACATTGTAAACAAAAGGGTACCCAATACCAAAATCAAAAGTCAGACTGACAGCTCCTACATTGACTCATGTACACATAAAACAGAGAGCCGAGCGGTATTTTCTCTCGTATGTTTACGTGTTTCCTGTACAAGGCTAGGGAGGAACGTGTAACAGATATTAATTGGTGTTTACAGTATCCAGTAGCACTGAATGAGCATTAACGCTATGCCCCCACAGCTACAGTGGTCCATTAAGAGCTAACCCTTCACGTACATGGAGCTCCCAGTGAACACGGCAAGACTGAGACCGATTACCACTTTCAAGACTGACTGAGGTTCAATGACAGGGTACAGTACAAAGGTGTTTTTTCGTACCGGATTTGATTCCTGGCACCCTGGAGCTGAGTGAGTTAACATAGCTGCACGGCTAACCAAGCTAACAGCACTACAGCTAGCAGTTAACTACTTTAGCAACAAGGAAAGCCATCTTTCCATCAGGAAACTTCATAAATGACCTCTGTACTACACCCCCTGTCAGTCTCGGAGACTGTGTATTGTCTCCGTCTCGCCATGTTCACCTCAGCCTGTTTCCGTTAGCCGCTCATGGCAGCTAAGTCAGCAGAAACTGTGACCCAGACTTCAAGCTGAGCAGCTGGAGGACATCAGACACCAGAAAGCATTTTCTCCATAAAATATGATACATTTTTCACCCAAACCAATGAATAGTCTTTAAATTATGCTTCTGTAAGTTAATTAGTGAGGCCTAGCCACCAGCCCATCATACGCTCCATGCAGCAAATGTTATTTGTTAAAGTCGTCCACTGTGAAATGTTTTGAGCATAATCTGGTGTCACAGATACCACATTCCCTGCAGTGAATAAATTCTAGCCAGCGGGCTGTAACCACCATATTTTGGAGAAACAGAACAAGGTTTGAGGTGGCAAAGACCTGATGACACAGCGATGTACCATACTGTTGCTAGCTAGCTAACTAATGAATCTTAGCCTTAGCTTTGCACCACTAAAAGTTGAAGATTGATTAATTGGTGGATGTCATGTACATCTGCTGAAATTGGATGGTTCTAACTTATGTTAGCATGTGTGATATTTTGTTTTCAAAAACATGATTAGATTTTGATGAAAAATGAAAAGAAATTGACTTTTTCTTTTCTTTGACCATATGTTGTTAAACAGATGGCAGGGGATGTGATCTGAAAGGGTAAAAAAAAAAAGGCATTTTTAATTTACTTCAGCTTAATACACAGATATCCGGGACATTTATTAGAGGAATAGTTAAACATTTGGTAGATACATTTATTTGCTTTTGTGCTGAGACTTGTGAGAAGATCAATGCAACTCTCATGTGTAAACGCTAAATATGATGCTGCAGAAAGCAGCATTTCTGTGTGGTATTCATTGTCTTCTTCAAACAGACAGACATTGGCCTACAGCTGTTGCTACTTCAACCACATTTAATGAAAGACAATGTCTGCCCCCACTGAGGGGAACTTGTGGCTTGTTAAACATACTGTCGATGCTGAAAGCGGAGAATTTTCTTGCTGAAACAGATTCTTCGTATTTCAAAGGTCAGACATCTCCACCACTGTGCTGACATCCTGGCAAAGCATTTGGATCCAGAGAGATTTTGTGGAACTGGCTCCATTTTGCAGTTTTTACAGTAATGTAGAATATATGTAGACTTATAAAGAATATGTTTTTGATAAAGACCAGCCCTTTGCCAGAGCATAGAGTTGTCGGACTGTCTCAGAGGACCGTTAACACTTGCTGCGAGGCTAGCATCTATTTCAGAGTGGAATTAAACAGCCTTGTCACTGTTCTCTCTCTGTTTAACCTACACGCTCATCTGCCAGACGCGCCTGACAGCACCAGACCCTGGAAGAATCTCCCAGCAGGCCCGGCGGCACACGGACCGCACCATATTTAGTCATCTAGAAGTCCAGACACAGGCCAATGCAGTCCTCCACCTTAATCTGTCTCCCCCTCTGTTTCTCTCTCCATCTCTCTCTCTCTCATTTTTTATGTCCTTCCCTTAACTCCCCCCCTCCATCTCTGTCACTTTCCCTCTCTCCTACTGCTTCCATTCATATCTGTCCTCGCTGGCCCTCCCTCGAGTCATTTCTGCTTTATCACTGTCTTACCCCTCGCTGTTTTCTCCCCCTCGTGTGTCCCTCTTCTTACCTTCTGAAACTCTTCTTTCCTTGTGCCTGTTTGTCCTCTTTTTGAGTATCTTAAACCTGTCAAGTATTTTCCGGCCTGGTTTTCGCTTTTTGAAACTTTTCTAACTCCCTCTCACTCCCTCAACAACATGCCCATCAAATTCTAAGTCTAAATAATTCCCTCTCTCCATCTTTTTTTCCCTCACCTGTCATAATTTCTCCCCCTTCTTCCTGCTCCTTCCCACCCCCCTTCCTCCTCTCTTTGAGCCTCCCCACTGTCTCTTTTCTTGGACGAACATGCTGCTGATGGAAGCTGGGCCTGGATGCTAATGAGTTGCTAATTCTATCAGCCGCCTCTCCATGCCCTCCCCAGTGGGTGTCGGGCCCGCCAGCTTTACCACGGCCAGCCTTTTGATGGAGTGCCTTGGCTGATGAACTCCCGCCTGCGTGCCCACTTTAACCTCCTCGTCCTCAGACACATGTCATTGATCAATGTCCTTATCCGTCCTGGCAAGGCCCACTCTTACTCCAATCATTTATGAGCAGGCCCATTCCCTGCAATCCATTTTTCATATGTTGAATATTGTAATATCAGGGGATTTTTTTTTTTGTATAATGTTTTCATACTCAGGTCTTTGAATTTCTTGGAGTTGCTACTTCAGAGTCTGGCATCTCATGGAAGTACATACCAGGGTGAATAATCTGCTGATTTTTTTTTTCATGATTAATCATCTAGTTATTTAGTCGATGTCGAAGTGTCTGAAAATAGAAAAAAATGCCCATTGGAATTCCCTGGACCCTAAAATGACATTTTCAGTTTCCTTCTTATGTCCAGCACAAGGTCCAAAACCCAAAAACTCATCATTTACCATCATAAATCACAAAGAAAAGAAGCAAATACTTATATTTGAGAATCAGTTTCAGTCACTTTTCTAGCAAAAATGTCTAATTGATCAAAATAGTTGGAAATTAATTTTCTTTTGATCAACTAATCGATTAATTGACAGATTGTTGCAGCTCTACACTCTTAGAAATTAAGGCTCTAACTAGAACCATAAAGGGTTCCTTTCTACTTTTTTCCAGGTAAAACATTTTATAAACATATTAGGAACCCTTTCAGAGAGTTCTACCTAAAACCCAACATAATGGGTTTCACCCAGAACCCAGATGAGAAGTTCTAAAGGAGAACCCGTCCATGGTGTAATGGTTTCACCCTGAACCCTTTTAGGGGTTCTATCCAAAATCTAACAAGAATCCAGCCATGGGATCTGAGAACTTTTTTATATTACAAAAAAAGAGTGTTCTTTGAATGAAAAGGGTTCTTAATGGAATCTTTAGTCTTGCAAAGAATCCTTGACAAACTTTTTCTTTCTGGGTTCTGGGTAGAACCTTTTTGGAAGCCTTATTTCTAAGAGTGTAGTTAAAAATGAAGCAGAAAATAAGTCTAAAAGGACATTTTAAATCATGTGTAGTTACCTACCATTGTCTAGGGTTGCTATAAGAAGTAGTTGTCCTTCCACTTTGAGACGTTTCCTTCCTCACTGTCTCTCTGCTCTGTATAATTCCCTCACACTATTTCCCTTTAACACCCAATCTGTGCTTGAGAAGAGGCCAAATGGCAGGGTTTAAGCACTTGAGCACAGACGAGTGGGCCTATTTACCAGGCCACTGGGCTCCTTTTTTGAGGGGTTGCTAGCTTTGGACCCCTCACATAAGAAAAGAACGAAACTTTTGTTTTTCCGACTCCCTTTAAATCCGTCTGTCTGCCTTCCCCGCTTGACTGAAGTGGATACAGAGGCGGCCTTTTGTTCTACCAAGATGAAGAGGGGATGCTGTAGTATGAGGGGGAGAGTGAGGGTAAGAGGAGGTGGGTGTGATTCATTGTAATTTAATAAATACCTCGCAAAAGAGGGCTGGGGTGCCTTCTCAACCCCTCAGCTGTCTGTTTTGAAATGGGGCTCTTCTAGATGTGACACCCAGGGAAGTAAAAAGGGGATTAGGGAAGGAAAAGCCTCAGGCCATATACATCTCTTTCTCTGTCTCTTTTCTTTTCCCCAGAGCTTTCTCTCCCCGCGCCCCTCAATCTTTCTCTCTTTGGGACTGCGAGGCCCCTCGCCAAGCTGTGAGCATATGAATGATGTCATCCAGGTACCTGTCTTGACCCAAAGATTTAGAAAAGCTTGAATGGAGTCTCATGGCCTCAGTTCTCCTAATGCGGAGTATAATCCTCAAATAGCTATCACTTTTGGTGAATTTTCTGGTTCAGTGAATGAACATAATGCCGCCTTCTCTTGGATCAGCACTGTGCAACAATGGTGTTGCAACGGTTGATTTCCTACCAAATTCTCACAAAAATCAGTAAGAGCCATGTCTTCGTATATAGCATAGGACACACTTAAAGCTGAGATTTGACCAGGGTCACCCGCGGTCCACTGCTTTGCAGCGTCACCAGGGATTATAGGGTAACTTCTGCCATGCTGCTCAAGCATGACCACAAGGCTTGGCCAGTTTTGACCTGAATGGAAGGACTGAATGAGAGGCCGGCATTGAAATTCAGGATGCAGTCACTTGCAGCCACTAATGTCTCTCTTTAAATGGTCACATCCTTTCTCTTGGGCCCCCCGTCTAACTGTCTTATCCTTTGACAGGCTTTTAGTCAATGAAAACATCCACTTGCAATTGTACTGTACCAAAGATCCAATATAATTTCCTTCATGAGAGCAAATGTAATTTGGTTTTGAAGATGCACAAACTTGTTTTTTATACAGCAGAATTCAATCAGAGTGACTCTCTATTTCATATCCAATTATGGTAAAAATATGTCTCTGACAGTGACCTTTCTGTTTGTTTCTCTCTCTTACAGGAAGGGCTCTGGTCAGCCTGAAGTGAAGGGTCACTGAGCTCAGACACTCTCCTTCCATTGACTCACAACTATACACACATAGGGGAAAGTCACACACACATAGACAGACACGTCTGCACATATACATTCACATTTACACACACAGACTCTTGGGTACACACACACAGACTCATCTGTGCATAAACACAGACACACACTCACACACAGGCCCTCTGAGCAGGATGAGGGAACCCTGGAGGTGCCTGCTGGGCCTGTGCCTCCTGGCATGCTCAGCCTCCACCCACAGTGCCACCAATCCCTTCGCAGGGCAGCAGACCCCTCCAGATCCTTGCTATGACGACACAGGCACAGCCCGCCGCTGCATCCCCGAGTTTATCAATGCTGCCTTCGGCAAGGAGGTGATGGTGTCCAGCGTCTGTGGCCGGCCTCCGTCCCGTTCCTGTAGCGTGGTGGAGCGGGGGGATGATCGGCCCTCTGTGCGCACATGCCAAATCTGTGATGCATCTGACCCTCGCCGTGCTCACCCTGCTTCCTACCTCACTGACCTCAACTCAGCCCACAACCTCACCTGCTGGCAGTCGGAGAATCTGAACACTTCGCCGCACAACGTGACTCTCACCCTTTCCCTGGGTAAAAAGTTTGAGATCACCTATGTCAGCCTGCAGTTCTGCTCACCACGACCTGAGTCCCTGGCCATATACAAGAGCATGGACTACGGCAAGACCTGGATGCCCTACCAGTTCTACTCCTCGCAGTGCCGGCGTATGTACAATCGGCCCAACAAAGCAACCATTACCAAGCAGAACGAGCAGGAGGCTCTATGCACAGATGGCCACACTGACCTCTACCCGCTTTCTGGAGGACTTATCGCTTTCAGCACTCTGGATGGACGGCCCTCTGGCAAAGACTTCGACAACAGCCCGGTCCTTCAGGACTGGGTGACCGTCACTGACATCCGCGTGGTCTTCAGCCGGCCCCAGCTACCCCGGGAGCTGGGAGTTGGGGCCGTGAGCAACAGCGGAGGGAGGGACGACGACCCCACAGCAGTGACATCAACACTGCCAACTTATTTCTATGCAGTGGGAGACTTCCAGGTGGGTGGGAGGTGTAAATGCAACGGACATGGCTCACGCTGCCTGAAAGACAAGGAAGGCAAGCTGGTGTGCGACTGCAAGCACAACACAGAGGGACCTGAATGTGACCGCTGCAAGCCCTTTCACTACGACCGACCGTGGCAGAGAGCCAACGCCCGCGAGGCCAATGAGTGTCTGCGTAAGTCCTCTGTCTGTCATTCTTTCTGTGCTTTTAACATGTTGAAGTTCATCTGCTGTGGGACATACTGTAGATTTATCTTTCTAAAAGTTTCTAAATATGCCCTACAAATACCCCATTCTTATTTCAAGGACTGTATGAAAATGAGGAAATATTTGAAAATCCAGGTTGTTTATTTCCTTATTGGGCAGAGTCATGACCTTTTCACCACCCATTTTCAGGATATGAGGACAGCAATGTAAAATAAGGTCAACAAATTTATGTAAATACACATTTATACACCATGACCTGTGGTTGACTGTCACAGAGGTAATTAAGAATGTTTCCAGAACATACCGGATGGTTTGTGTTTATACAGGTGAGGAGTTCTGGTCGCACATAGTGGTCGAGCTTGCAAATTTGGCAACATCTCTCAAAACACGAGCCCATCCTTTCCTTTTGCATTTCCCATCAACCCACCCCTCTATTTACCGCTCCTCTATGGGGAAACAGGCCTACTTTCAACAAAATCATGTTTTCTGGACTTGTCTATAAAAATACTCTTTTTCACTAGCAAGTCTAAACAGTGGATGACAACAGCTCGAGTCACTGGCACACCGCTGCAGCTAAGTCATCCAAGAATGTTATTTGGCAGTGTTTGCGTTTACCTCAAGACATGCTCTGTAAAAGTCATCCAGACGTGCTCTGAAAGCTTGCCAAGTAAAATTATAGCAATTTCTGTGGCAATTTTTGTTAATGTAAATGGATTACATTTGTATTGGATTAGGCATTTATATGATAGTAGTTTTCTGATGTGATATTTTATATTAATTTCATGGCTGTATAAAGGTTTTAGACACATTAGCCATGTGTTTGTAGCAGGGATTCGTTCGCTAATATGTGGCTGTTTCTTTGGTGGTAATTTTTACAGCATTCGCTGTTCGTATAAATAGACATATGTGGAACTTAATTCGGGTCAATTTTGCTTGTCATAAAAATTTGTTAGCGTAGGAAAATAAAACCATATTAGAAACCACTGTCCCCATGTTAACCTTTCCCTATAATGAAGTAAAATTACAGCCAGAGAGAAAAAAACAGGAGCAGAACACTGAAAAACAGTGTATATTTTTCTAACATGTTATAATTGCCCAGTGAGTTGGCCTGAGCTCATATTTAGCATTGAACAGTGCCAGATCTGTTTAAAGGGGACAGAGAGTGACAGAGCCAGAGGAGAAAAGGCCATTTTAGCAAAAGACCAGCCAACGAATCCAGCCTTCCCTCACTATGTTCTCTGAAGCCTCCCACGCTAACACTACCTTACTTTGGCTTCTCATCTGTCCTTGACACCCTCACTTACTCAACTCAGATACAGGCTCACACTCACACATGTATACACCTAGCCCCTTCTCCAACAATATCCTGTAAATCCCTCAGTGTGTTCTTGCTCACAGTTTTGCAAACGCCCTCTTTCAAATGTCCCGTAGCTGTTTCCGAAATGTTACACCCCCTTCCCGTAGATCTCTCCTCAGCGGGATTGATATGTCACTTCTATCCACAATTTCTGGACTAAACAGCCCGGCTGCACTGGCCAACTCCGATGACCTAATCCCAGTGTTGATACAGGGCAGTTAAAGCCTATTGCAAGTTGCACGCTATACCTGATCACACATCCGGACACGCCAAAAAGTCAGTCCCAGATGTCCCCGATTTCGTGTTCCAGAAGCCTCTTTTACAGCATATTCCGGTAGAAATGGTTCCAAAATATCCTCAGAGTAGCTTTTAAAAAGCCCCTCCAGTGTATATTAAAACCCATTCTTAAAATGCACCCGCCCCTTGTTGATGTCTCTGCTTGCTTTTCTTTCTGACACGGTGCACAAAAGGCGGCGGGCTGCAGTGTGAGCCCTCAGGCGCACCGCTGTGGCAGTGAGGTGTAAGTGTTTAGACTCGGCAAGTGTGTAAGAGTGGCAAGTTACAGAGCCGAGGAGTCCCTTAGGTGTCACCAGAGCCGTCATGAGGCCCTGCCGGTGTTTGGGTTGGAGGTAGGGTCTGAGGGGGCCGGGCTGAGGTCATGATCCTTTGTGGGGTGCTGACAAGGTTAAGTTGATGGGGAGATGGTTTGTGGGTAACGGGGAATTCAGAGTGGGCAGATGTAGAGCGAAATCAATAGCTGCTTCACACCCCACCTCTGAGTCTGTCAGTCCTTGAGAAATTATGTGCCTGGTAGCTGGTTTCACCACTTTAAACATTATTGTTAAGATGGTTTTAAAGATTTTGTAAGGTTTTGCTCTCACTCTTTATAGCGTATGTTATATTTAGAATATTTTCACTGCTTTACCTTGCCATCAGACAGACTTTTTCAACTTGTGTAAGCCACATATTGCTCTCTTCAAATCAACCAAACTCCATAGGTGAAATTAGTCATTTTACCTTGCAGAACACAGGGGCTGTCGAGCTCCCACTGCCTCAATCTGTTGGTTTGTTAGTGTTATTGTGTGACTTCAGTGTTTTAAAAGGACAGTTCAGATTCACTGGAGACACACAATAACACTAGCAAACTAACACATTGAGGCAGTGGGGTAACAGCAACTCCAATGCTCTGTATGCTCAGATAAATTAACTGATTTCACCTATGGAGTTTGGCTGGTTTTGAGAAAGGGTTGTTTGGCTTATATAACGGTGATTCTCCCATTAGAGAAAGCTGTCTGATGGCAGAATAAAGGGATGAAAATATTCTAAATATAGCGCGCACATAAAATGACATCGATTTTTTTTGGGTGGACCTTTTTCTAAGTAGCAAAAATACATTTTGCTGCTGAGCCTGTCTACAGCAGTTCATTGCTTAGTTTCTGTGCTGGTACTCCTCTCTGCTTCCCCAAAACTGGGGGTGTGTCGACTGCCATCTACTGTAGGCAACACACTGATTATTGATAAGTAGGCCTACCTCATGCAACCCCACTTCAAATAATGTAAACTATCCCTTTAAACCCGGCATAGCAAGAACATTGTCTCTAACAGACTGGTTTGATTGTTCGCTTGTCTGACTAAATGTTTGACATGCACCGCACCAAGATTACTGTCTGAGCTCTTGGCAAGCTCACGTACTGTCTCCAGACACAAGCCATGCACACACACGCCCATCTGCCGCCTTCCTCACTATGAATCCTGCCTCAAGACATTGGTTTACAAATCTCTGCTCTAGTAGTCAGAGAGGGCAGCCTTGTAAAGGAGCGTGTCTGTTTGTATTGAGGGAGACATGATGGAAAAAGCTGTGATTTATCTGCCCGAGTTCAAGCCACAGGACAGAATGAGGAAACAGATGGATAAGAGCTATTTGGTTACTGGTCGTGATGGAGTATTGGCTTTTCTGCTGGCATGGTCGATGCCGTAATGTAAATACTTTATGTTGACTTAAAAATGTGAGACAGTGTATCATGCCATAATATAGTCTGCCAAAGTCACTGTATAAGATGAAGAGGCCTCTTGTGGAGTCAACGACAATGTGACATCCTGAGTAGATGATAATTTATGGTGGTGTAGGAGTTCTCTCCTCTTGGCCCTGTCTGCAGCCATCTTGGCCCCGTTTGGCTGTGGCACCAAGCTGTTCTATTCTCCAGCCCTTCCTTTCCCTCATTTGGACTCAGCCTGCAGGAAGTCCAGAGTACTGCTCTGGGACGCTACGAGCTCAGGGCCAGACACCATCCATCCCTAATGGACCAGCCAAGCCAGGTCTGTTCCCAGTGTTGCACCAGGCACACTGGTATGCATTCATAGCCTTAAATACAGAGGTCACATGAAGGCCATTTGGACTGATTTGCCAGAAATGCAGGTGAGCTGCGGTTGGTAGCAGAGCTGGGTGTTCCTGCTCTGCGGCAGTGTTTGGGTGTGGTGTGGAATATTTTAATAGTAAATTTTGACATATTGGTTGGGCTGCACCGAGGATTCATTTTAAGAGCTGATTAAGTGCTGGTTTAACATTATATTATGTTGCACCAAACTTTTAATAAGCTTAAAATTAAGACTACATGTAAACCTGTCTTTACACCTCAGTTTAATTTTTATTCTAAAACTAGATTAAATTCAATTCTGTTGCGCCAAAACTTTAAACTCCAAATAAAATGTGATCCAGTATTAACTTTTAAGTGACTCTTGAGATTGTTGAAATTGAGATGCATTGAGCATAATAATCAAGGTCCTCGAAGAAAGTTGAAACTTAAACAGAGATTTTTTAAACTTTGCAACAGAGCTCTGCATAATTTTAAATCTGGATTCATTTTAAACTTACTTTTGCTGAACTTTCATTAGGACTACAGTAAATTAATCTTTGATGGTGCAGTTCAGTCATTGGGTCCAGTGAGTTATACAGTATTGTGTTTATTCTGTTTGAACAAAAAAGAGGAGTTTCTTAGGAAATTAAATCAATCCACCCAATAAGTGTTCACTGTAGACTTTCATCATACATCAGCCCACGTCATCAGCTGAAGGAAATTCCCACAAATTAGTCATTACCTCTAAAAAAAAAAGTTACTACCTGTTACATAATAGATGTTATTAGATCATGTCTGCCACACTAATGAATGATTTAAATTTGAATTTCACAGTGGAAGAAGGAGAAGCAGAACAGATATTGAAGTCCTTGTCACAAGCCCGCTCAAACTTTTTGTGGGGGGGCTTGTGGTTTTTGGTGGGCTCAGCCTCTGTTTTTTGGAAACTATTAGCTGGAATTAGGGGGAATTTGACAGATGTGTTTCTCAGGGAGAGAGCGGTGTGATCCAGCGGAGGTGTGTGTGTCAGAGGAAGAGGCCAGCCAGGAACACATGCTCAGGAACACGGCTCAGAATAAGCCCTCAGATCTGCACAGAGCTGTGGAAACTCTGAAGACCACAGAAGCGCAAATTTATTTCTCTCCTCTCTTCATTTCCCTCACCGACAAGGGGCAGATGGTTATTTGATGCTGATTAGAATTTCAAAATAGGCCTCCTCCATCCTTTCACACCATTTTTCCCCCTCTACTTCTCCTAGGCAAGGGCAAGCAGAGGTCAGGCTCGTGTTCCAGGCGTAGCGCAGATTCATCAAGACACTCTTTAGGCCTGGCGATTGAGAAATGATCTCATTCTTAAACACATGAAAGCGAGACTTTCATGAAAGCATGGCACAGTTTGTGAGTTTGCATGATTTGGATAACAGTTTCTCAATCGAAGCATGGAGACGAGCAGGATTTGTGTGCTTTTGTTCTTGCAACACAAGGTTGTTTGGTCTCACCAGAACAAAGTTAACCTCACTCAATTGCTTCGAATTTCCACATTGAATCATGAGAATCCAGCAGCCGAAAATTGTCCTCCATGGCCAGCTGAAATTTTGCTGTCTGTCCCTAGAGGGCAACATGATATTAAGCTCAGCGAGGTGCCAAATATAGACGACGAGTAAGGATGAAAAAAGCCAGAGCTGCTGCCGTGATATTACTGCATGTATGTGCCATGTTCCTACTTTCGCTAATTGACTTAAAGACCCTCCCACTCCTCCCACCTCCTCCGCCGCCTGTCGCTGGAGGCTAACAGGGTACCGACACTTCAATTACTTACAGCGCGACACACAAATGAGCAGGAGATGTTTGTGTGTGTGTGTGTGTGTGTGTGTGTGTGTGTGTATGGGGGGGTTCAGAGTGAATGAAAGTGATTTTGAAAAAGAAACCTCCTGTGCTTTCAAATAATTACACAGCCAAGGAATGTTGTTCTAAAATCAACAGGCCTATGAAATGATGCCTCTGGGGTGGTTTGCGTGAGACGCAGGGGCTACGGGACAGCGAGCCCAACAAACATGCGGTGTGAGAGTTTTGTTTTGGTGGTGTGAGTGTGCGTGTTTGGAGCAAGAGTAACTTCCTCTATCTGACTGAGACGACAGGCTTTGATTGGTCTGTACTAAAGCTTTGCTCGTTGCTTTTATTCCCTCTGTCAGTACTGCAACTTTGGTCCTTGGCCAACCCACAAAGGATTGATGCTTTTCTCATTCTGTGAAGCCACCCATAAAGGCTCTCTGGCAAGCGGGGAACATGGTGAAACAAATGTTGAGGACAGCAAAGTGTCAAATAACAGCGTTAATGTCAACTGGGTTAAAAGTCTGGATCCTTAGGAAATGCTCTGCGGCTGCCTGAGGCCAAGTGTGTGTATGTGCATCTCTGTAAATTTGTCCATGTGTGAGAGCCACATGTAATCTAGCAGTGCGATGCAGCGTTTCATCCTTGTGCCAAAGCAAACTGATGGAGCTGCAGTGTGCCCACCCTGCTCTCCCAGGCTCCCATCAACTCTCCCCCACAGATGGTAGCAATCACCTCCCGAGGTGCCCGTCACCGCCGGCACTCTCTTCCTCTCTATCCTTGTGTAACTGACTCTTGTCAAAGATTAACTCTCTGCCTGGATGTTTTCCTGTCTGCTACCTCTTCTTTTATTTCATATATATTTTCTGGTTTTGCTGAACTCAGCCCTTTTTTCTTCTCTTGTTGAATTTTTTGTGTTTTTGTAACAGTTTTTCTGCTGTCGCAGGCCTCTGTGTTCTATTCCCTGAGAAAATATGTGGTTTTTGGCTGCCAGCCGATGTTGCTGGTGGCAGTGAGATTCAGAGGCTGTTAAGAGAAAATATGTCTGTTTGTTAACAATGAGTGTGCGACAGTCTCTTGGCTCTTGTCAGCTATGGTTTTGTCTGACCGTGAATGACACAAGCTGTCTAACCGATCTGTCGCTGTCACTGTGGATGTACTGCATGTGTGTCTCTGCATACGTTCATGCATAAGAAATGGATGTTGTCTCTCACTGTGTGTGAATAGACAGGTCTGGTGTGAGTAGCGTAAACAAACGCTTCACTCTATTGTCATTTTGTGATGGACCAGCTCTACTGGGAGTCACCAACAAAGTTCTGCTTTTCTTTCCACAAGTCTGATTAAGTCTAATTGCTGATTGTCGATGAGCCACTTTGGCCAGCACACGACTGTTATCGATCATTTTTTAGTTAAAACAGCTGGTATAGCAGTATTATAGGTCAGATTGATATTAGGCCAAACCGTACGGGCAATACCGTATTTTACCACTTGGCGTTGGTTGTGGCTCAGCTGCTCCTAAGTGGAACATAATTAGTGCCAGTGAATAAAGGTGTAGTTGCAAGTTGCACAATGCAATCCTGCAAATGTTTCACAATAAAAGCCTTGTTAAGAAATTCAGTATGTTTGTTCCCTGAAACCCTAAAGAGCGTCTAATTTGACACAGATAAAGGAAATGTTGAGTTTGTATTAACAGTGTAATGCAGTACCTCTTACAGGGCAAACTACATTACTGTATTGACAATATATTGCTGGCCACAATAACATAGCAATCAATGATATGCATGAGGTATTATCCTGGTCAGTCGATTGGAGGAACCCTTTGTAAGGTGCAAGGATGATGATGACATCAGGGTAATCCTAAATTCTACTTGGAGACATTAATAGAAAGCCACAGTGGTAGGGTTTGAAAAACAAGGATATTTACTAGGAAGGGAGGTTGAGTTGCATTGTGGGAATTATAGGATCCAGAATTTTTTATGGTGGTGGGATATGTTGGGTTCAGCCACACCAATTTTGACTATTCCTTTTCATAAAATCATAAATGCTTGAATGCTTGTGAATGGCTATATGTGAATTAGTCTGGGATCTCTCCGTTCATTTTTGATTTCCAAGGGGCGCAGACCAAAATGCATCTGGATGCAATTGGATAGACCTATAATGTATCAGAGCAACAAAACATGTGACGTATTGCTGTGCAACACATCCAAGGGTCGGACCTTGGGCTAGATTCAAGTGAGAAAAAATGTCGGCCTGGTGACAAACTTTCTCAAATTACACCTAGACAGTTGACTACAGTATGTTTCTGAACACATTTGAAGTGAGAAATAGACGATGTAGTAACAGAATTTTGGACATGTGACTTTTCAAAATCGGACCAGTGAGGCTCCTCAGTCGGTCATCATATCAAACCCACCCAGTATTAAATAAAGGATTGTGATTGGCACAACCAGATCAAGGATCAGATCAACCAGATCTCTGAACGGGAGGGTGGCCATATGTATCTGCCAGAACAAATGAAATATGAGCAGGCAGATTCATCTGGTTCCCAAGCTATCAAGTCTCGAAAACTCTGTTAATAAAAGGATATTCCCTTATCTGGTGTTTTGATGATGAAGGTGGAGTGCTGTCTAACACATCAGGTCAAAGTCTTCCATAGGTGTTAATTAAGATTTGGTGATTGCAAAGGCTGGAGCCCCTGATTTACAACATTTTCATCTACTTGGTGGTCATTGCAGTGGTTTTTGTCAAGATTTTTAAGACACCTCTGGCTTCTTATCTTAGTATTTTCTTCCTCAGCTTAACCTTTGCCCTACAATTTTATTGGTTAATTCAGGGTCACCAGTCATCAACCCAGGACTCTTTTGCTTTCTTTGCATTCACGTACAAGCCTGCATCACAACCTGATCAGAGAAAAACCTGAAACATTTGATTTTCCTTCACCATTCCTACTGTCATCTCTGGCCACTGGTGAATTTACACAGTAGGTTCCATCTGTCACTTTCTATTTCTAAACCAGCCCAGGCATCACATGCATCCCCCAGAGTGGACCTCATGGTTGTGTATGCCAAGAGTCATGGCAAAATAAATCTGTTTTTACCTCGTTTTTTACTGATTCACCGTGATAATATGATTGCACAACGGCTGTCTACTTCTGCCGCTGTGATCAGGACTGCAGGATATTGCCTGTGGAAAAAAAAGAGCAACTGAGACAGACAGAGAGTGAAGGCAAAGGCGGGACAGAGATAACAATGTTTAGATGTGGGGAAGTGAAGTGGACCAGAGAGAGGGAACAGAGCTAAGGACTCAACTCTCCGCTGACACCAGGCCCCCCAACCTGGCAACCCTCCAGCCTAATCTCGTTAAAATCTTTCCCTGCCTGATGCCATCCAGAGAGAGGAAGGGGAGATGGAGGAGAGGATGGACAAGGGACACAAGCACGAAGAAGGAGAGGCAACCAGTGAGAGTATTCGAGATTGGGTCTCATGAAAGTAAGAGGAGAGAGAAGGAGGGAGAGAGGGAGGCTTCGGGGAGGGGTGGGAGAGGAATTAAGGGGACTCTCAGTTCAAAAGGGCTCCCAAGAGCCGGCTCTTAAGCCCACGGCGTGAGGCTAACCGCAGAAACCAGTGGAGGGAGGGGAGAGCTGAGACATGGTGTCAAAGCTAGAAGTGAAAGATATGTCTGTGTGGAGGAGAATGGAGGAACAAGTGGAGCTAAAGTGGCGTCGTTACAGAGAGGTAGAAGCTCCTGTGTACATCATAGCATGGTCCATGTAACACACACAGCAGGGCTGCAGGAGTTGTAGTTTCCTGTTAGTCCTCAGCTCAGAGTTCTTAAATCTTTGTCTCAGCTTGTTGTCCACAGCTCATTAGACTCCTCAGACCCAGCAGTGTTTACATCTGTTTAGGTCTCACTTCTGCTGGGCTTTTTATGCCTCAGCCGGGGCCAGAGGCGTTACGTTTGCAGGGTCTCCGTCCATCCTTTGATATTTCAAGAAGGCCATGAGGGAATTTCTTTAAACTTGGCACAATTGTCCACCTGGCCTCAAAAATGAAACGATTCGATTTTGGTGTTCAGAGGTCACCTCATTTCCATCCCATTCTCATGAATTTCTTCAAATTTGGCACAAATGTCCAACAGGACTCATGAACTGACACTGTGACCTAACAAAACACAGTTTGGGCCAAAACACAAGAATTCATACGCTAATTATGACACAAATGTCTAATGGGATAAAATGATGGAGTGATATTTCTTTTATATCCAAAAGGTCAAAGGCCAACTGCACTGTGACATCATAATCAGCAAAAACACTTGAAGCTCTCCATCAGTCCTCTGTACTTCCATTCCACTTCCAGTAGTTCCATTTTGCAAAAGAATACACTTAATGGTTTTTATTTAATTCCATCAAAGTCTTGATTACATACTCAGGACAGACACGGATCTAAACTCCAACTTGACTGGTTAGCAGAGACATACAACTGCAAGGTGGTGATCTAGTTGTGTGTCTTTTCTCACTTGATCTTTGTCATTTTGTTAGCAGTTCCAATCTCTTGAAGCAGTATGTCTGGTGTGTGGGGCTGCATATGTGTGTGTGTGTTTGTGTGTGTGTGCGTGTGTGTGTGTGTGTGTTTGTCCACACTGTACACTGCCTTGGCTCTAATGAGGAGCTAATTAACCGGGTGTTACCCCCGGTGCCCTGAGCAGGTGGCTGGAGCAGCCAGGCGGAACTCAGCCCAAACACACAGACACCATACACACCGGTGCACACACACATGATGGCAGGAGCCCATATAACAGAGCCTGTTTGGCCAGGCGGGGGAAGGCACCCAAGGGGGGTTGCAGCAGGTCTGGACTGTGGCCTGGGCCAAGAGGGGAGAGGTGGTGGTGGGAGAGCGGCCCTCCAATTTTCAAGGACCAATTTTAGCCATGGGATTTGGGTTTTGCGCAGGCATCCAAAATCAATTGGCTGTGCTTACCGGCTTGGCTTTGGTGGAGCTGAAGGAAAAATGAGGTTAGATTTATCCCTGACATATGGAGGAGAACAGCGAGGCGGTGCACTCCACAAACACACTTGCATTTTATTTGTTGAGCGCAGCCTTTACAGGCCAATTTGTCATAGCACACTTGACAGACCAGTCTGTGAGCTTGTTCAGAGCACATTGACTTGTTGAGGCACCTGTTATGAAAGCTGGAACAGAACATTGAGATGTTCTTCTGTCAATCTACCTTACAAGGAAAATTCCCCTTTTTTGTCCTGTACTCAATTGGAGCAATAAATTATTCAGTGTGTGCTCTATTGACCAAGAAATGTGAGTTCTGCTGCAAAATCTGTTCCTCTTCCTGCATGCAGTAATGTAGTTGGGGTTAAAGAAGAAATACAGGCAATTTGTTTTCTGTGCAGCCAGGGGGCATGCTTTGAGTATTTCTGTCACATAACATTTTGTTTTGGCCAACAAATTAATTACACTACTTTGCACTTGCAAAAGTTTTACAAGCTTCATGTCTGTTTACTTCATGTTGACGCTGTCTTTGCTTGCAAACCTTGTGATTTTTCATCCTTAAGTTAGTTTACTTAACTTTTCACAGTTGGTAATGTTAATAGGATTTACCATTAATACTATGTATAGTGTTTTTGACCAGTTTCTTAGATAACTGTTACAACATTACAACGTTAGCCAGCTAGCTAGCATGTTTATCTTCATCCAAACTTGAAAATAAAATAAAACTCACTTAAAGGGTCTTTGCTCATCTTTCCACTGTTACAACAATAACCAACTCTGGTTTGGTTGAAATAAATTCTTAATTAACCGTGTTAGATGTGACATCTTCAGAGAGTGAAGTGAGAGGGAGGTCAGACATGACAGTGAAGCAGCAGGGAGAAACAGCGTGTGGAGCCAGAATATTTTCACATCTAACTCAGTGAATAAAAGGTTTATCTCGACCAAACCAGAGTTTGTGATAGTTGGGACAGTGGAAAGACATATCAAAATAATTTTGGTGAGTTTTATTTTGTGGAGATGAGGATGCTAGCTAGCTAGCTAACATTTCTAATGGATACCTGAGACACTGAGGTGATTATCAAAATGATAAAACACACTTCATTCAAGCTCCTGGTACACTTGTACTCAGCTTTGCAAGCAGGAGAACTTGAGTTTTTTGGTCAGTATAGCATGCACTGAGGAAATTGCTTCAATTGGCTACATCTAACATAAAGACTGACTAACCATCCATATGAAAAGTGACGAATTTTCCCTTTAATGAAGAAGTAAGCGCCACCTAGATTACAAACTAAGATATGTGCAAACTGTGTAGAGGAAAATATTAGATAAAAACAAGTCATTTACTCTAGCCACCAAAATTTGCATTTGGCGCTGTTCATTTTCATGACAAAGTGGTGCAACTATTCTCCACTCTTAAGATTTTCCTAGGGGTTTCTTGCTCCTCTCCCTCCATCCCCTCTGTTATTTTTGTCTCAGCATCCCTCTGTATGCCAAGCCTGTAGCTTGTGTTTGTTGTTAGATTTCCACGACAACATGAGGAACCGGCTTTACGCATCCTCAAATTGGACACTGACCCATAAAGGAGACGTGTTTGCTGGAGGATCACCGTTTTCTTTACTTTCCACCACCCACAGAACTCCTCTGTGCGCCGAAATGTCTGTTTTTTCTTCCAACAGATAAGAATTAGTTAGTGTTTTTGCGGAGCACTGGTGAGGCTTTGATGTGTTAATGAATTGAAAAATGGCCTTCAACAGTGTTCAGTTATCCCCGCTGAGCCTAATTTGGGTGAGGGGGTTGCTGTGGTGGTCGGGGGTGGCAGGTTGGGGGGAGAGTGGGGTGTCAGCGTGTGTGTGTGTGTGTGTGTGTGTGTGTGTGTGTGCGTACAAGTACTTCAAAACAAACCCATAAACATTCCAAGATCTTTGGGCAGCTGCAGCTCCGAGCTGAAGTTAACTGCACACAGCATGTACGCCGCAGAAAACATACACACAGTACACATACAAACACCTACTCAAGGCTGTCAGTGCTTTTTGCTTATTTAGTTTCCTCAGATCACATTTTCATTCATGTTTTTCTTCTTTCTAAATCAGATACTAAACTGTTATTGCTGACAGACACTTATCCTCTCATTCTGTCTGTCACAGAAAAGTCTGGCTGTTGTTAAAGCCATCAGCGCGACACATGCTAAATCATTCAAAGTTTAAATTCTGGCGCTTTCTTTGCATTTTCCACACTTGAACATATCCTCATATCCTCTCTTACTTCAGACTTTGTTGGCCGATCTTGTTGCACGGCGGTAAATCGAGAAGATGCCGTAAGAGGGCCGTTGGTACTTCAGCTGCAGGAGAAAATGTGACCCATCGCTTTCATGTTCTGCTACAAGGTGTTAATGGACACAAGTGCTCACAGCTGTGTGTGTGTTTGAGACGCTTGATCATAATCACGGTCCCCCACCTCACCCCCCACACCACCACCACCACCACCAGCAGCAGCAGCTCCAGCCACTCGCCGGAGCTGGTGTGTTCTTTGTCACATTCCCCTCAGAAGAAGTTGGACAGGCTGTTTAATTGTTCACATGCACACACACACACACGCTAGATACAGCAGCACACACACACACACACACATAGTGAGAAAACAATTGTATAGTTAGTATATTATCAATTTCCTGTATCGTTTCTGTTAGAACAGGGAGTATATCAGTAAAGTTAAAAAGATTTCCTCAGTTTCCCACAGTGACATGGCATGTTAAAGGCTTAATTTGGATTATTTGGTGTGGGATTGTGTGAGGTGCTTATTGATAGTCAGTTCATTGCCTACAGTAGATAGAGGTCAACAAAGGTCAAAGGTCAACCCTCATCTTGGGTTAGCTAGTTCATGAGATTACACCAAAAGATCCTGCAGTGTCTTTACACAAACAGTGCTGCGTTAATATGGATCCATACATTAAACAGTATTTCATTAACTGCAGAATTCCATACAAATTGGGCTGCATAATAACCAGATGGAATTGGGAAACAGTCTGGGAATGTGCTCCCCCTTTTTTCCAGGGTCTGTAACCAGGGAAAACTGGGCCTCTTTCCCAACCTGGTGCCAGGCGTCCTTCTCACTGTGGATGGAGATGCATATCATTCACTGCTCACATAGTGCTTATTACTCCACTTATGTATTCAAGTGATTCTCCTCATGTGGAGGAGCCGCGGGTGTCATTAACAGTCATTTTTGATCAATTGCAAGGAGCTCATCTAACACTGCACAGATCATTGAGCTCAGTGTAACTGCAGAACCGACCTTGGCTGCAGCAGCAATACATGTGTCAGCTAGTGATAACAAGGAAAGAAACTGGTAGTAAACTGGTTATCTTTGTGTAGCATTTGTTTAGTCAGTTAAGGTCACCCTTGTTACCTTTGGACAAAGCCAGGCTAGTATTTGTGCTAAGCTATGTTGCACCACCAGGTTTCTACAGTAGACAGGGCCTTTAGCGCTCCTCACAGGTTTTGTGGACAGCAGCTGCAACCTCACTGCAAGATGCAATTAAATCCTACAAGCTGGTCCTTTAAGTTGCTCATCGCTGCTATGAATTCGAGCACTGTAAGAACCGGCGTACACTGAGTCAGAACTAGTTTCTAGAACATGTTTTGCTAAATAAATAACAGTGTCAAGAATGAAAAATGAGAGCTAGAGAGATCATTTCAAACCTCTGGCTCCTTTCTCACCTCTGCACAACCGGCCAATCACGGTGTGAAGTGGGTGGGTGCACGTTGGATCGACTGTTTCGGAAAGTTACAGAAATGGTTTCTGTAACTGCCTACTCACCAGTCACTCTATTGCACACAAAGCCACACATATAGGCACAAACATAAAAGCCTCCCAGTCCCTCTAGCCAGTCTGTTTACTTATTCCTCATTGTTGTGTCTTATTCTATTCCAAACATCCATTGTTAGTGTATTTTTCTCAAACACCAGATTAAAGTTAATTAATATCACCTTCTGTTGTGATCCCCTAATAATCCTCCTTTGCCATAACTGTTGACGTTTTTGGTCAAACAGCTCTGCCGTTGTTTACCTCTTTCTTAATTTATCCGCGGGTAACTTTGAACTGCAGCTAAGCTCTGCAGCGATCGTCTTTGAAGCCATGGCCAAGTCTTCAGGTCCCAGGTCTGACTCTGATTTAACCAGCAGAGGGTCTGGATCAAACTCTGTTACACAAACAAGGAGGGCAGGTTTCTCATTAGGCCTCTCAAATGCAAACCCCACATGTAGAGAGCGAACGCAGTTAGTGAATAATGTCAGGGCTGGTGAGTGTGGTCTAATATGGAGGAATCAACGGAAAGACTTCAGGAATGAGCTGGATTTCAAGTGGAACTGGGAGACACAGCGAAGAGATATAACCTCACTTCACATGTCCCATATATTGCGGCTCGCCTCATTTAGAAGACAGCTAGCTCGAGCCCATTTCTTTATCTGAATGGCTTTCGCTTTTAATAGATCTTAGGAGTCTTTACTCATCAGTGATTCATGAAATTAATGTCTCTCTTTCCAGTGATTAATAACTAATGGGCTGAGAGAAGGCGAATTCATTAATTATGAAATGGAGAAAATGAGCTCTGCAAATATCACTTTTGATTGATGAGCTCTGGAATAGCAGCCAAGCACACAGCCGCAGTGTAGATTATAAACCACTCACTACTGCCTTACTGGAAAATCTCTCCCAACTCTCCTGTGATATGCACGGTAGTAAGCATATGTTTTACTGCAATGCACACTCCATGGGAACATTTCATCCAAGAGACTGTACAAGGATAAACACTGTGAAAATGTTGTAAACTTTTATATTTTCTGATGCAATCACACAACTGACCATGCTAACTTCCCTCTTTCCTCTGCAGCGTGCAACTGCAACCTGCATGCCCGTCGCTGTCGATTCAACATGGAGTTGTATAAGCTGTCAGGGAGGAAGAGTGGAGGCGTCTGCATGAACTGCCGCCACAACACTGCAGGCCGCCACTGCCATTACTGCAAGGAGGGCTTTTACAGAGACATGGCCAGGCCGATCACTCACAGACGAGCTTGCAAAGGTAAGTTGTTGAGTACACTGCAACTTACTTATTTACAGTTTATTATCTGTATCAAAAGTTGTTTTTCCAATGGTATTCATGAGATTCTGGACTGTGTGCCGCGCTCTGTTGTCTCAAGCTCTATTCTGTTTGATGAGGTTTAAAGGGATGGTTTGGATTATATGAAGTGGGGTTGTATGAGGTACTTAGCCGTAGCGTATTATCTACAATAGATGGAGGTCAGCACAACCCCAGTTTGGAGAAGTAGGAGGAGTACCAGTGTAGGAAGCCAAGTACTGCTCTGCTGTGGAAACCAAAATGCCGAAACATATTTTAGCCACCTACAAGAATTTATACCAGTTCAAGTGTACACTATATTTAGAATATTTTCACTGCCTTAGCATGCCATCAGACAGCCTTTTCCAACGGGAAACCGCTGTTATATAAGCCAAATATCGCTCTCTCACTCAACCAGACTCTACTGGCAAAATCAGTCATTTTCCTTGCAGAATACAGGAGTTGCTGGTCCACCACTGCCTCGCTCTGTTACTTTGTTTGTGTTATTATGTGAGTTTGGTGTTTTAGAAGATGTGTTCTGATTCACCAAAGTTACACAATACCACAAACAAACTAACCGATTGAGGCCGCAGTAGACGAGTAACTAATTCTGCGATGTAAAATGACTGATACTGACAGTGAAGTTTGGTTGGTTTGTAGTGAGTGATATCAGGCTTATATAATGACGGTTTCCCAATGGAAAAGTCTGTCTGATGGCATGGTAAAGCAGTTAAAATATTCTAAATATAGCATGCACTTGCATGGCCAATTATTTTTCAGATGGGCCTTTTTTAAAGTGGCTAAAATATGTTTCACTGCTGACCCTGTGCACGGCAGTGAATTTCTTAGCATTTGTGCTGCTACTCCTGCTGCTTCCTCAAGCAGGACGTGTGTCGACCAGCATCTACTGTAGGTAATAGACTGACTATGGATAAGTACCTTGTATATACCCACTTCAAATAATCTGAACTATCCCTTCTTTAATGCTGTTTATTTGCAGTTTATTGTCTGTATCAATAGAAGTATTCATGAGATTCTGGACTCTGTTGTGCTGAAAGTGCTAATAGCTGTGCTGTTTTCTGCACTTCACTTGACAATCAAGCTGCAACTCCTTTCCTTTTATTTTAAAGTTAAGATTTAACTGATTCTAGGTGGCACTAATTTCTTTGTTTATTCGTAAATGGTTGTGATCACTCCTCATACAGCACTAATTACACAGTTCTTCTGCTGTCAGAGACATAAAACACAAGTATTTTTCTGGGAAAGCTTCACCACCCATTCTGTTTAAAATATCTAATGTGAAAGTTTTCATGAACAAGGATCACTTTTGTGTTAAATCAATCAGTAAGGGAGTAGCATAATGAATATTTATATGAAAATGTCATAGATTATTAGTTTAAGATCAGTTTGACTTTTCATTTGGCAACACGCTGCGCTAAATGTTTACAGAATGTTCAAACAAAAGCTGATTGAGATGTTCTAACCCTAATAATACTTGTGTAATCATGTCATTTCTGAAAAAAATGGGAAAAAGGAGTAACAAGTTATGATTGGAAACATGCACGGTCATGGTAACTTCCAATAAAAAAATAGCAGCATTTCTGACTTGCCATACCATAGCAGAGAGAAACGAATTGACAGTATGCCCAAACCTTTTCTGGCCGTCCCACCAACTGTTTCCCCATACCACACACCACATAATATTATCACTTGACCGAGGCATTTCTCATGGAAACATGTATTTTACCCCCTTTATTATTTCACATTTGCAGTGAATATTTTTCAGCCTGATATTATGCTGGAAGGATTTCTCTCCTCTTGCTGGACTCGTTTCAGAAACAACATGAGTTTCCTGTACTTGTTGCTCAGGAAAATATTCAAATCAATAGCAGAGCGGGAGTGTTTTTGATTCTGTTGATCCTGATGAAGGTAAAGAATCACTTCCAGAACATTAAAACGCAGCATCGGTGAGGGCTGCCAACGTTCAGAGCCGTGAAGATCTTTTGGTTGAAATTTCATGGCGAGAATCTCCCACTGGCTTCCGCTCAGTTTTCCTTCTGCAGCCGACCCAAGCTGTAACTGAACACCAGGGGGTTAGAAATGGCATGATATTAGCTGCGCTGAGATGTCGAGCCATTCATCATATAATGGCAAAAACTCCACAGTGACTTGGTCACATACCTTAAAAGTTAAGTCATTTGACCTGCTACTGCACCAAAACAGACAGAAAGAGATCTGCCTCGATCGGGACAGGAGATCAGTCCTCAGATGTGTTTTCCCCAAGTGCAAATTGTTCCCTCATCTTCCATTTCCTGCAATACCTGCAAGTGTGATGCTCTCACACACACTCAAGCTGCCTGACACTGCAATTTGTCCTTATCAAAGCCTAACGATCAGGTGGTAAACAGTTTATCTCCCTCCCTCACAAAGGCCCCAGATGTAACGGAAATGAAAGTTAACGTCCGAAAAGCCTGTGCTGAGCGCCAGGCTCTGTGATTGATCAGAGCAATTCCACAGCCTTCTAGGAGCCGTCATTTTCCTTTGCCTCAGTCTTTGCTCACTTTTTTTTTTCAGCTTCATCTTCTCCGTCTCCCATGATTGTCTCTAACCACCATCTCCTCCTACTCTCCAATTTCTGATTTCTCTCTTTATGACTACAGGCACGTCAAACGTGCTTGTCTTCCCGAGTCTCAGCTGGGAGATGTCTGTGAGCCGAGAGTTTGCTATGTTACATACGCTATCTACATAGAAAGCAACCCAGAAAACAAAATAAAATTACAAAATGAAGAGTAAGAAATCATTTTTTGACCTATTTTCCTCATTAACCAGTAAAAAACACCTTCAGAGTCCAGGTATTTCTCTTTAACCAAACTAAGATGAGCTTAATTGCCTTGTTAACTCATTGTAAAACACGCTTAATTCAAACCTGACAGAAAAACCAAATAAAACTCACTCAAAACCATCTTGGTTCGTCTCTCTACTGTTCCGACAATTACCAACCCTGTTTTGGTCAAAATAAATCCTTGATTAATTGCATTAGACATGAAAATATTCTGGCCCTACAAGCTGTTTCCTTTGCACTTATCCTCTGGCTTAGTGGGTGTGTACCATGCAGCTGAATGAGATTGCATCCCTGAGCAGCGGCTCTCGCTCTGCCCCAAAACAACGAATGAATGCCAATCACTGATAGCCGATATATTTGTCCAATCGTCTAACCTTACTACAAGGCATTATATCCTTTGTTTTTCTTTTTTCTTTTACCATGGCATCCCTGATTTTATTTTTCAGCCCTGATTCTTGCTCTTATCCATGTTTTTATCCCCATGTGTCGGGGTCAAGATAGAGGTCAGAGGCGTGGTATGGCTAAGGGGGGTGAGTGTCATGTCTGAAATCGAGTTACAACAATAAAATACAGGTGTTTTCTAAAGGCGAGACAGAAGTGGGGAGGGCTGTGGGCAGCTCACGCTCTGAGAGGACAAATAGGCCGTGTCTGGTTCTAATAAGACCTGCTCTGTGGATGGGTGTCTGTGCACAGTCTGAAGAGTATGAGGAGGAGTTACCACCTTTTTCCTGCTTCCATCACCACTTACCTCCCACACACACATTTTGTCTTCCTTGTTAAGTATTAAGGTCCCAGTGCAAAGTGAATCTGCAGTATTCCAGCTCTGCAGTTCAGATGCCCGGGCACCAGCCTCTCCTGGAGCCCTTTACAGTGTCACAAACATTAAAACAGTCAGCAAAATGAAAGAAACATGGCAATCACCGCACGGCCTGGCTGCAGTATATGAGGTCTTCAAAATACAAGGTTTTTATGTGAATCCAAGCCGTACAGCTGGTATCCGTTGACCACAAGGAACATTGATAAAAGGCATTAAAAATGAGGCCGTAGTCCATGTGAAGCAGCAGCGGCCAATACAAACCACATTGGCCGACTGTCTCAAATATCTCTTTGAAGCAGGGCATGAGGATATTTGCTGTCAGAAAGCACTGCGGACAGAAAAAGAGTTACGCAATCTAATTTTAAAAGTAATTTTAGGTTAGTAATAGAGCACCTGGCCCATAGCATGAAACTGTGATCCTTGACGGTGAATAACACCATTTTTGTATCATTAGTATCGAGTTCAGCCAGTAGTTTTGACCATGAACAGAGTAAAGCCAGAGAATGAAGATTTTAATCTCAGATGTCACTGAGAGGGTGCAGCTGTTTTAGGCCGGGGTGATATAACTGAAAAATTTATCACAATAATGAAGTTTTAAATTGGTCGACATCAATAATTGATAAGTCCTGCTCCTTTTTGCTCTTTGCTCCAATGACAGTTGATCAAACTTGGTACTTGGGCCAACTTTCTCCTTTCCTGTTTCCTGTACGAAGCTATGCTATGTGCTGGGATTATATATGTTGAAAAGAAAACCATAATTTGTAGATGGCTAAAAGATGTTGCTGGGGGACCTGTGAAAACGCCATATATTCACATCTTAGGTTAGCAATTGTTAAAAGCTAATTATCTAGCTAATCTAGCTAAAGCACTTTGGGTTGCATTTTAATATGTATGAAAAGTGCTATATAAATAAAGTTTGATTTGATTTGATTTGATTAATCATTTGCTAGCTAATTATCTAGTGTTTTGCCAACATTTATTTGCTAGTTAGCTAACATTTTGCTAACATTAGCTAACTTAAGATGTGACTATATGTTGCTTTTACAGGAAAAGTAGAAAGTTGACTGAAGTACAAAGTTTGCTCAACTGGAGCATAAAGCAAAAAGGTCATGTATTGATCATGTAGGTCGTGACTTGTCGTGTCCTCTTAAGGGTGGAAGTGGCTAAGGTGATAAAGTAAGTTTGTTATATTACAAGTCTAGGTCAGGACGTAATTTTTGCACAGTTTGCACACAACGCTGTCCTGATAGTTGTGTATCCATCAATCCATTTTCATCTGCATATTGCATATTGGTTGCAGTGGCAGCAGGCTAAGCAGGGTATTCCAGATGTCCCACACCTCGGCAACGCTGTCCAGTTCCTCCTGGCGGATCCTGAGGTGTTCCCAGTCCTGGGGTCTCCTTCCAGTTGGGTGTGCCTGAACCACCTAAGCTGGCTTCTTTAGATGTGAAGGAGCTGCTATGAGCTCCTTCTGGTTGTCTGCGCTCCTCAAGGTGTCTGACTTAAACAAAGCAAAAAACCTTGTTTGACTGTGTCACTCGTAGCATGCTCCATTATCAAGGGATATGACAGGATGTTTATGGTCCAGGGTGTATTTCATGGTTTCATGGTTGCATTTAATGCATTTAGTTGAAACAGTCAAAC
>JAJHUR010096284.1:0-13161 GCA_027495735.1 Lutjanus campechanus
GTGATGAATGGCTTTATGATGTAACTACCAAAGACAGAATTGCAAACAGACAGGTCACCAACTCCCATCACCCATCCACACTGCTATGATGCTTGGAAAATGAACCAAGGCTTTGGTCAAGCTTTTACCTTTAAAAAACAAAAACTGCTACTTTCATTGTTTCACCAGCTAGTGTATTCTGTGTCATTTCATACCGTAGGGTGTTGGTTGGTTTGGTGGTTGCAATACTCAAACAGTGACACCTTTGTTCTAAATCTAGGACGATGCCAGAGTGATGGCACAGCCTGTCTTTGGTCAGCAGAGCTCTAACATCCCATTTACATCTGGTATTAAAATGTGATCTGTATCCAGATACGTTATTTGAAGCGCAGACTGCATTTACACCTACATAAGACTCAAACACAGAGCAATCCAGACTACCTCCAGAGGTAGAGTCCCCTTGATCTGCAGCCTCCAGATTATAGTTTTAATCATTTGTGTTTTTATATATATATTTCTTCACTTCAGATGTATTTTCTGATAGTGTTTATGGGTTTTTGTCCTTTGTCTTGAATGACAGTATACGTTTGATGTGACGGCTACTTTCTGGCTCTTCTGTTGCACCTCTTGGCATAATACTCATAACTCAGCAACAGTCCAATCTTGACCCATCCTGGGCAGAAACAGTCTTAATGCCTACCTTACACTAGCAGATTTTTAAAAGACTCTGGAAGTAAGTTTCAGAGTTTTAAGTCATAGACTAACTCTACTGTAAGGGAGCCTCACTAGACACGTCTCACAGTATTATCTTTGTGTGTGACAGCCCAAAATTGAACAGTGCGACAGCATCTTAACTGTTTGAAACAGTGATTGCTGTCACTACACTGGTGAGAGCAAACTCCTCTTGTTATTGCCTCATTCTCTGTACCCTGCTGTTAAACAGACTAGATATGCATCTGGACATAGACTTGGAGTGGCAGAAGAGGAAACAACCAAAAATACAGATGACACTTTAAAACTTTATGAACTGCATCCTTCATTATGGTATGCTGTCTGTTTCAGGAGGTGCACATGTCTCTTTGCGTCCTGTGGCGCAGAGATGTGTGAGTAATGGGTGGAGTGATTGACGATGGCATTGCTCACAATCATTCCCACCTTTAAACCCTCCTTCCAATCAGTATCTGTCTTGTTTTCTGTCTTCACGGCCTCGGGGAGAACCGGGTTGAACTCAGCATTTGTATCAGTGGCCACCTCGCGGCCTGACTTTAGGTAGAACAGCATAAGATTGGGACTCTGTAATAATTATAAGATACAGTATACAGTATGTATATATACAACTCTAATTTGTGAGAACTGAGACGAAACTGTATTTTGGGGGTGTTTTAATTTTTACTTTTCAATAATGGTGGAACAATCTATTTTAAATGATCAAAACTCTAAGATTTAATGCTGATCAAAATACACATTTTAAACCATAATTCTTATTTGGCTTTGATTTCGAAGAGCTACTGAGTTGTCATGTTACGGTTGAGACACATCTGATAGCAATATTATTTAATGAATTTGTTGAAAAATAGAAAGTTTACAGTATTCCTGCCTTTGTAGGCATATTCCTGCCTTAGAGTAAAGCAAACCCTTTTTATGGCTAATTAAATCATGCTTTTGTAAAAATCACAAAATAAGTTCACAAAATAAGGACACAAGGGCCAATACTGTCATTTAAAAAAAACACTTTTTAGAACAAAGATGAGAAAAATAGCACTTTTTTTTTTGCACCTTTGTTATCAAAAGTTATGAGTGAAGAGTAAAAACTACTCAAATAATTGGAATTAGAGTGTTGGTTATTAATAACAGTAGTACTAATAATAGTTGGGGGGGTTTGGTAAGACATGATGTGTCCCAGCATGGGTGATATACTGTAAAAATACTAACACCGATCAGAAGGTTCATGAAATGTTATGGATCTCTACAGTGTGAATCACACTCACATTTACAAGCTTTTTTCTCTGGACGATAGACAGCTTTTATCTAATAAATATGGAAAATGTGACTCATCCACTGTAAACTTTAAAAACCCTGTTCAAAATGATGTTCAAGGGAACATTAGAATCATTAGAATAGAAAATACAATTTAAATAACAAACTTGACCTGAGCCTCATTTATCGTGCATTATATCAACTTGAGCTTATCAGCTTTGACAGATACTGCAGTTTTGTGTTATTTCTTGAAATAATATACTTCATTAATTCAAACAATGACAAAAAAAAAGAAGACATTACAGTACAAACTTACAGCGCATCATTCAAAACCACACTGTCTTATTCTGAGCTGACACGCAACACTGAAACTGTGAGAACATCATTACCCTCCTATCAGTCCTACAGAGTGAGGGAGAGGAACAGAGCTATATGATGAGCAGTAATCGGTTAGGTTATATACAAAGATCTGAACAAATGATTACTGTCATTACAGAAAGCCCTTCCAGTTGATCAGGACGCTCCATTAAAGTCAGAGGGAAAATAAACAACTGCTTTGGTTTAACAGCAGTAACAAATATCTGACATGCAGGAATCCACACTTAACTGCTTAACTGCAGTCAACTATACAATGGCTATTTATTTTCAACTACAGGCCTTCTCATTTTAAACCCAATATTGTATTATTCTACTCGGCTTCAGGCCTCGTTACTTCCACACACTGTCCATGACACACAGACCATTTCCAGCACTGAAATCACTCATGATAAGCAGTCACTGTGGTGCTGTTTGTGAACTGTCCTGCTGAGAGATCACCTGTCAAACAGCGTGCCCCACACCGTGGTCTTTTTCCTTTGATTTTCTGTTAATTGGGTTTACTTAGGCGTCTGTAGTTTGCCCTGTTATCTTTGTCTGTTCAGCAACGGTGGCTATCACTGCTCGGTTTTCCTTTTGTTTATTTCCAACAAACTGGAAAAATGGAACTGGGAGAACACCATTTCCTTTGCTAATAAAGCATGGTATAATTTGAAATCACCATTGCAAATATGGAGCCTGAATTTGTAGTCTTTATAAGTAAACAAATACAAACATGAACACATAAACAGATAAAAATCCAGAGGCAATTAAGTACACTTTTATTAGCACTTAAGGCCTGAATATACCCTCAAACAGACAGACAGACATGTAGTAGTTCAGTTTTACTACATTCTCGAGTCCGCTTAAAGAACATGTTCCTCACAGGCGCAGACAGTATTCAGTAGCTTGTTGTAGCCAAGGCTGGATACCAAACTTTGAATCTTTTCTGACATCGGCTGGATTGCTTCAGTCCCATCGAGTCTTGAAAAACGCCTCGTCATTTGATACTTGGCACTCAGTTTCAGTACCGAAGGAGTAAATCTCATCATGCCAGTGAGCCATCAAGCACACAGCATGCTTGTACCAAGATCTAATACTGCTACTGATTTGCTGTCTAACTAGCCAGGGCAGCTAATCTGTTAGCTCACTGGGAAGTCTGTTACCCACTGAGGTCCACTCTGATGGAAGTCCCGACACACGCTCTCCTTGACACCCAGATAACCTGGAGCCGAGGGATAAAGAGTTTCTGATGGCAAACATGGTGTTGCTTACAGACTGACAGGGATTGAAGGCAGGGTATCGGTAAAAGTATTAAGAATTTTTGAATAATACCTAGCCCTAGATGTAGCATTGTGGCCTAACACACAAGCCTGCGCAATCACAAGAAATTGAAGGAACGCGGATGTCAGTCAGCTAAATATCCATAACCAAACCAAACAGAAACATATGGATGACTCTGACGGTGGACTATGTGTGAGACAAAAGTTGTATCATCTTAACCGGCTTTCATTCAAGCCACTCCCTCACCCACACAGATCAGGGATCAGATACATGCCGCAACCACTCAGCCGTCTTTGTTAAAACAATGGCATAGTAATTTCAGATGCTATTATCACATAATCCATGCTTATTGGTGTAGTTACACTTGGGAGGAGTAAAGTATTGATTTGTGCTAGAAAAGAACTGGTTCATATGATGGGATGTCCAATCATGAACCATGAAGTGAAGCATGCATATTTTTTGTTTTGTTTTCAGCCACTTCCATGTTAGTTAGGGCCAAGGTGGATATGCAGAGTTTCCCTGACGTAATTACTGCTTGGAAGTTGAGCACTTTCTGAGGTGCTTTGAGCAACCGGAATTCAATCTGTATCGAATGCTTCTTGGACTTATTTAAACTTAACCTTTTTGATATAAGATTGCTGTCCAGTCTGGCCAAGACGCATGAGGGGACTGAGTGTAAAAGGGGTCTTTGATTTAAATCAAGAAGTTTCTGATCAAAGAATTTGTAAACAAGATTATAAACCTGACTGGGACAATCAATGCCAGCTTTCAGTACTTCTGAGGTTTGATACCTAGCTGTATTTCCTACAAGGACTTTTTTCCTTTAGGAAAATACCTACCAGGCTTCAGATATTCAGAACAGAAAGAAACGAGTATAAGTTGAATTACAGCTGTGTTGTATCGCTTGACAACAGAAAGAAGTAGAACAGAATCTAACACGAACATGTCTAAGGTTATTACTTTAAAAGGTGTTCTTGAGTGCTGCTGGTGTAAGTTAAAAGTTAAGTCATTTAAAAGTAACTACTCAAGTAGGACAGCTGTGCGTTATCTAACTGATGTTGACTGAGGACAAAAGGAAAACACTAAGACAGCACCTCAGGGTCCCTTACTAATTTCAGTAGAGCTTCTGAATACATATTCCTCTCCATTTGAGTCATTAAGTTCATGTTGTTGTTTGATATAATGTGTTTCTTGTGTCTCCTGACTTTGTTGATGCAGACATTCACTGTGGTACAAGGTGCGGTTTTCAAAGACCACAGCATTAATGTAGGCGGCAGCATTGTCATTAGGTACCACACTCACACCATTTAACACAATAAAGCTTGCTGTAAGTCAAGGCCCATTAGTCCTGAGCGATGACATCACTCCCATCTGATCCTGAGTTATGGTGTCGTGGTCTCGAGCCGGACTCAAAGTGAGGGATAAACTCGTCTGAGGATAAATCAATGAGGCTCGGCCTGTTTTGAATGTTCCCTCTGCTCTGTTTTCTGCGGCCTTGTCTCGTTTGCCCCTTCTGCCTCAGCTGAGACACAAAGGACATCGAGTGCCGCACCGCCAGGCGACATCACAGTTAAAGCTGATTGATTGACTTTCTCTTCAATGCGCATGTTAATACAGGCGATCAATAAGTAGCACATAATTAGTGGAAGATTCCACTGATGATTTATGACTCTCAACATTCTGACAGTTGTTAATCAGGCACAAATTCATTCTCACCTTCAATGCAGCATGACAAACAGTAAAAGCTAATTCTTGGTCATATGAGGGCTGCCAGACATCTGAGCTAACAGTTATATTTAGTATAGAGAAGTGCTGATGTTAACACAATAGCAACAGCATACACATCAGAGAGACTCTGACACACACTACCCAAGCTGTGAGCTATCATTTATCCTCAGGCTGTGGAGAGGGGGTGAAAGAGGGAAAAAAGAGAGAGAGAAAAAAAGAGTGTGCATGTAGATTTTTTCACCTGGGCAAAGTGGAGAAATTCATTCATATGCATCCACATTCATATTCATATTCATCCACATATTCACAATTGCTTTCAGATTTGCCATGTTGGGGTGAGAGCAGCTGATGTTATGTTATTACAGTTTTTATTAAGACTATTTTCATTCTGTACTGATCGTGTTGACCTCCCTGGTGCTGCCAAGGACAATGAATATTTATGAATTATGCGAGCAGATTTCAATTAAATATGTCTGAAACAATGGGCCAAAATCGTGTGGGTTTGCAACAACAGGTGGTCATTTCACATCAGCGTTTACTGCAGCTGTCATGCCTAGTAGAGCCCAACTTCTATATTGGCTGGTGAATATAATTGGCCCAATACTGACCTATCACAGCTTTATCAGTCAATACCAGTATCTGCATATTGTCTGACATGCACCAATATGAGAACTTTTTTTTAAAACATAACATCATGCAGATTTATTCAAATTTGTTTGCTTTATAGGCAGCATTTTAGAAAAAATAAATTGTTGTTAAATTGGAAAATATCCTGCCTCAATTATAATTTTTTGTCACAAGTGTTTGTTCAGGACATTTGAGGGATCATTGCAAAAAAATGTGTCTATGTATATATTCTATACACTGTATATCATATTCTGTGTGAAAAATGTTGGAACTTTTTTACTCCCTAATCAGCATCAGCCCCCAAAATCCAGTGTCAGTTAGGCAATAATGCTTGTTTTAGCTTAGCTTAGTATTAGATTGGAGGCACAGTAGAGGAAACAGCCAGTCTGGGTCTGTTCAAAGTTTAGAAAATACCTCTAACACCATTTTTAGATTTTGCTATGTGCTATATGCTTAATTCGTATGCAAACACAAAGAGAAAAATTACATTTTTTGCGCTAAACTGAGCTTTATATTCAGTGTGTAGACCTGAGAGAGATATAGATCCTCTAATATAACCATGGTCAAGATAGCAAATAAGGAAATTCTCCAAAATGTTGATGATTCACTGGGTCAATGGTTCTTGTTTGTAGTCTAAACAAACTTCCTATGGGGTGGATGTGGTTCAGGAGGTTGAGCGAGTCATCCACTAATCGTGGGTTTGGCAGCTCCTCCTGGCCATGTGTTAAAACATCCTTGAGTCACCTAAACCAAAAACGGGTCCTGATGGTCAGACCGAGCACATTACATTGCAGCTCGGGGCCATTAGTTTGTGAGTGTGTGTGAGTGCTTAAATGAGAGGCAGATTGTGAAGCACTTTGGATAAAAGAGCTATAAATGCAGTCCATTTACTGTCCATTCCTTAGTGCTGTAAAGAAATCCACCAAATGGAAGCCAGTGGCACGAAATGTCAAATTTAGAAGAGGCTACCAATTTAATGGAAAGGGTTCAGTTTATTAACTATGTCCAAAAGGTGGGAACACATTTGAGAAAAAAATGATCAAGTTGTGTGAAAAAACAATGACCACCATACAAAAATATGGCATTAGGCAGCAGAATTTAGCAATGACATACATTATTCTTCTGTTTTTTCTTTTTTCTTTTTTTTTTTACATTACGCAAAAACTGGAGTGAAAACTGGAATTTGGAGATTTCACCCAGAGTTAATGATACACTGTATGTTTGTCATTTGCAGATAATCTACTGGCCTTTTCCTATTTAAAACAGAAACACTAGTTGCCACCTACAGTATATTACCTTTTGCGAAATGTCTACCTTTGCTACAGCTTCTCAAGCATCTTCAGTGTAATGAAATACTTTGAAGCTCTGTGAGGTTTCATTTAAAGTAGAAGTCACCTAAACTATGTTCAGCAAAGGGAAAAAAGTTAATAGAATAGTATGACACAACGAGAGATGTGCTTGTTCATTTTCTTGCTGAGAGTTTCATGAAAAGATGGATACCGCTCTCGTACCTGCATGCCAAATATGGAGCTAGAGCCATGAGCTGTTTAGTCCAAAGACAGAACAGCTAGCTACTGTGACTCTCTAATACATCCATGATCACTCCACACAGATCTGATGAACCTTCTCCACATTAACACATCTATTTTGTTTTCCACCATTTGAGGTTCAACTGCATCTTTTTGCTCTTTTAATTACATCATCTTGTTGCACCTTCTTCTTCTGTAGTGGTATAACAGTTTTCCAACTAGAGAATTGGCGCCACCTGCTGGTTCCCTCAATGAACCAATTTGGAATAATCGCTTAATGGGCAGCGGTAGTGACTGTATGTGGTGTCTAAGGAATACAACTGCACCGTTGTTGAAAACATCAGCTGTGCCTAAAATAATCAAGATTTCACAATTTAATTAGCAAAGATGGCAGAACTTGGTAATCTTCCAGCACACTGGAGCAGAGAGTGAAAACAAAGCAAAACAACTGGCTCCATGCGAATATGTTCACCCGTATATAAACACATTATTAATGAGATTTCATTAATGTATTAGGGTGGAAGATAACATCAAGTGTGTTAAGCAAAAAGTGCATCTATAATGTCACCATAATATCTCAATTTAGAGCTGCAGTTTAGACGAACCATGTCTTATCTCTTTAATTCAGGGCCCCAATTACTGCTCAGCTAATTAAAACATTGAAACAGTATCGCTTAAATGACCTCATGAGGAAAGTGGCACGGCGGGTCAGATAAACATACAGTGCTGTATGTATTTACTTTCTCAGTCATCTGAATCTGCATGCGTACACACACAAAAACATGCAAAGTCTCTGCGGTGCAGAAGCGGGTCCATATTGATCACTCATTAATATTTATCAGCCCATAGTCTGCATTGAAGAGGTTCAACAGTCTGAAGAAGGCGGTAGAGAGGTCGGGAGCGAGACAGGGAAGAAAGGAGGCTGAGCATGAACTATGAGGAAGAGAGGAGAAGGAACACAATGAATGAGCTTCGAGGTAGGGGAGAAGGTCAGACAGAGAGAATTAGAAGAGAGGAAATCCGACAGTAGAAGTGAGGAAGCCAGAAGCTAGGAGAGAAATGGAGGTGTAGAGACCTTGAGACCTCTCTCCTATTACTGTTGAATCTGAAATTAGGCAGCCTGAACGCCTGTAACGAAGAGAGCTCCACGGACAGCAGCACATTATTACTTCTGCATCCAACATGTGCATATTTTAAGCTGGGCAGCTGAAAGCTGTTATGACAATTTCACTGCAATCCACTTGACAAATAGAGAAAAAGAATTGTCTACTTAAGGAAGGAACTTACTCTAAGGCCACCAAAAATTCCCGATACTGCAAGCCTTTGCCAACACAACATTACAGTTCCACATTCCTTTGTGTTTTTTTTAGTTCAACGTTCTGCAAAAACGGTGAAAATTACTTGCCCGGTTTACTAATCCTGCTGAAACTGCTAATGCGATACTTACAGAAGAACTAGAAACACAAAAGGCAGACTGTGGAAAAAAAACTAAACAGCAACAAAAATTTAGGAGCGACTGAAAGCAGGCGTTTATGTGGCTAGAATAATGTAGTGTGTGTGCTGCCAGTTTCCTCAACTGGACAAGGAGTCTTGCTTGTTTTTCATCTGAAACGATGCCTTCAGGAAACACCACATCACAAATAATGGGAAAAGGGGACAACACAAGTGTCACAATTAAGAAGGGTTGTGTTACTTTGCCTTCTCTGAATTGGTTTTGCTTAAATTAACATTTGGGCTTAGGGGCTTGGTGGTCCATCAGGAAAAAGCTTCAATTATTAACCTTTTTCCCTCATGTTCAGTTTTTGTTTTGAAGACAGGTTGATTCAGCTTTGTGGTCACTTTGAAGGCTTTCATGTATGGTGCTCTTGTATTCTATTTTATTACACTGAGAGGCATTTATAATATTTTGTCTCACATTTATAACCATGAGGGTATATTTATGGGTCAGCCAAGTAATATGTGAATTTATGTCCCTGTATAAATGAATATAATGCACAAATAAACATTTGCAACCAAGCCACTTTCTTTTCATTGTGTCTTATGAAGATGCAACACAATTATTTATCTACTTTGTGATGTCTGATAACAGAATAATTTGTCAAGGTGAGCGAGATGTGCAAACTTGCCTGAAGATGGGTTAAAATAAAATGCAACATAAAGTAATGAATCAAAGCGTGAAGTTATAAGTAATTCATTTCAACAATATTTATGACTTGAGAAAAGGACTTTTGAATGAATAACTAATACTGACGAATTATGTAAACTTGTATACTTGGATTATTACATCATCAGTTAATAATACTAAGAGTCTACAGCCATGCTAGCAGCTCTGTCAGGCTGCACTTTGACACAACAGTGCTTTGAGCTAATTGCTAATGTCAGCATGCTAACTGGTGTTTAGTAGGTAAAATTGTTTACCATGTTCAGCATCTTAGTTTAAAGTGCTAACGTGATGATGTAGCTAAAGTTGGTGATCACTAGGGCTGCACAATTTGGTTTAAAAAAAATGTTACACTGACATTATCATGATTGAAATTGTGATCACAAAATGTGATACGATTAGTGGAGATGATCATTTTTCCATGACAATTTTCATTTTGAATGGGAAAAAAAAACTACTACTAACTAAAAATCACGATGATGAGTCTGTACCAAACAAACACGATTTCTTTTATCTGCACAACAAGATTTTTAAGCCAGGTCATCTCTGCAGCACGACAGTACTTCATCACACATTTTTCCTTTTTCAATGAAATTGCGATTTGGTCCTCGTTCTGCGATTTGAATATTGGACCTGGCCTCTTTGCAGTGTAGATAATATTGGGATCAATTATGCAGCCCTACTGATCACCAAAGTGATTACAATTTATCCTTAGAGGGGCATGTCTGTAACAAAATGCATAGCAGTGTATCAATTAGTTGTCAAATCATGTCAAAATGTCCTATAGTCACCAATGCCAACCTGCTGGTGTCATAGCAATCAACAGTTGTCAAGGTATTTCAGTTTTGTCCAAAATGGTGACCCAACGGACCAAACAAGTGGCACTGCCATCCCTAGATCCACACTGCAAGGGTATCTAACAATAACACCCTTAAAGTAAACTGTGAGATTTTGTACAGCTGTGTTGTATTTTGGACTTTTGTATTTAATAAATTCTTGCATTACTCAGCAGGTTTATACTGACAGCGTCCACTCACCATCGTTGAGGTCCTGCAGCAGGTTCTCCTGACCCGAGAAGTCCAGCTTGACTTTGATGCTGACCGTCAGTGTCACAGCCTGGCCAGGCTTCAGAGGCAGGTGAGACAAAGCCTCCTCCAGCTCCCAGCTCAGAAACTCCCCGAACACTTTCTCTGCACACACAGACATGGAAATTAAGTCAAATTAAAAACAAACAAATGAAATAAAAGAGACTTAGATTATAAATAACAAGGTATTTCTGGGTGCGATGATACCCACTGGGGTAAAAGATGGCAAGAACAATGTTTGGATGCAAATATGTTTGGACAGGAGGAGAAAAATGACACTGTTGTGCTTGCAACCACCAAAAAGCTTTACACACATGAGCATTCAGCAGGAAAGAAACAGAGTTGTTGCTCTGTGTGTAGTTTGAGCAAAATGAGATGGGGAGAAATAGTGGTGTCATTGTGGCTGCTGCAGGTTGCACATCGCTACTATGATATTTCTTTTGCAATAAGCTTTTCCAGAGCAACAAAGCTGCTGATTGGCTTCCTACGTGCAAGTCCTTTGGCTGCTCGTCACTAGACCAAACTCTCTAATTTCTGCCCCCAGCCCCGTTCTACCCGATACGAATGACTCAGCTGCATCCACTTCAGCCAGGAGCATCAAATGAATGATACATCACCTGAATAAAGCATGTGTTCTGTCTGTGCAGGTGAGCCATTCCTCTCTTTGGGATTGCAGGAACAGCAAGCAGGCTGATTTTAACAGAAGCACGAGCAGAAGGGGAGATGCAAGCTCACTGTAAAAACAACAGTTTACACGTCCCTGCTTGATTCATAACCAAAGCCTTCAAAATCCTCTAAGAGGATGTGAATGTAGGGAGCATTAAATAAAGATTTTGTGAATAACGCTCCACTTTAAATATTCATAAACTCAGAGCTGCTTGCAGTGAAGTGAAAGAGAGAGGAAAAAGAGAAGGGGACAGGGAGTGAGGCAATAGGGAAATGATTTAAAAGAAACGGGATTGGGAGGGAAAAACAGGTTGAATGTGCAACACCAGGCCTTGTAATCGAATAGGTAGACAGCCAGTCACACGACTAAACTTTGAGCCATGAGAAATGGTAGTCACAACGGCTGTCGAGAAATCTTTCATGCCTTGTTTAATCAGAGATCTTGAAAATACAATATGGAGATCACGTCAGTGCCACTCCGGAGCAGATATGAAACAACCTCTATTTCAAACACTGTCCGCAACACTCAGGCTAGGTTTTTAGATTTCCATCCCCTCTGGCTGTGACTCACTGCTTTTCTCTGCTTCTCAGTAATGCACCTGTTTGAAAATGAAGTGCGTAAGGGCATCACAGTCGAGCTGTAACGTACGTGTAAGAGGCACCAGTCAGGACGAATCAGAACCAATCAGGGAAACTGCACGAGTTACTGTGTAACTGTTAAATCGCCACAATTCTACAAATTAATACTCATTAAAAATTTAGGAGCCACCGAACATCCAATTTCTCACCAAGTCAAAAAGTAATTAGGGAGCAAAGGGCTCTGGGTGTATCCAATTGAAGCAATCAATACAGTGTCAACAGTAAGCATGGATTAGCATAAAAGTGGACTCAACACATCTGACCTCTTCACTGTCTAACTCTCAGGTGCACAAACAATGTTCACAAAAACAAGCCAAACCAGCCCATGAAAAATAGGCTGATTAATGTCTCGATTAATCACAGAAAAATTGTTTGTTTTAAAATGTCAGAAAATGGTGAAAAATGTCAATCAGTGTTTCCTAAAGCCTACAACTGCATCCTAAAATGTCTTTGTTTTTCTCACAACCCAAAGATATTCAGTTCGCTGTCAGAGAGAAGTAAAGAAACCAAAAAATATTCACATTTGAGAAGCTGAAATCAGATAATTTTGACTTTTTTTCCTGAAAAAATTACCCAGACTGATTAACTGATCATCAAAATAGTTGGCGATTTGTTTAATAACTGATTAATGATCGACTGATCAATTAATCGTAGCGGTTCTACCAGAAAATATTTAGATCACAACTATACTAACTGATTGAAGTATTAATTGTCGAGATTTGGCAAGATAGATGACAAAACACTGCAATAGCATTTCCACCACAAGAACTTTCCCCTTTCATGGCACGTTCAGGGACTGCGCGAAATCTTTCTGAGAGGTGTCACTGAACGTTGACAGAGAGGATAGAGTCTTTCCTCTGTTGTTACCAGTGTTGTTGACATTAGGTATAAATCATGAGGCATGGAATAATCCATTATGGACGAATAAATGTGAAGGATAGTTAGCTGAGTGGTGTCCATCAAGTTGAGTTTAGTTTAAAGTAATTCTATGGTTGCAGAAGCTGAGATTTCTTTTTTATTCCACACATTCTTCTTTTTTGTAAAAACCTGGTGACTCCCTTATCCAGAAGAGAACTTGACAGCCTGCAGTTCAGTCTGACATTTGGATTTGTGTTACGCTAGTAATGGCAAA
>JAJHUR010096285.1:0-10688 GCA_027495735.1 Lutjanus campechanus
TAATTCGCTTCACTTTTTCTCATGGTGATAGTTTTACCGCCACCTACTGGACTGGAGGAGCAGAACAATGTAAAGAATATTAAGGAAAAGAAAAAAGTTTAAGGAATCAAAAATTCAGTAGAAAAATCCAGATTTATTTTGGTTATCTGAAGGTGATATGTTGCGTTGGCTCCTTCATGACAAGACTTTTGTAGATTTATTGATTATATGGCAATTAAGACGGAGAATAAGATGCTTCCATCATGGAAATTGACTGCTGTGAAACTTCAGTTTGTGGAATTATCATTGATTTGTCATGTGACCATCCTGGCTGTTGTTTTTGTTTAGTGTCTTGTAAGCGCGTACAAGCTTGGCACCATATGAATGGAAAAAAATAAAAATCATACCATAAAAATCAATCAATAAATATACTGATCAATTTGACCCAGTCAGGCGAGAACGCTGTAAGTGGTTTCTGCTGTATCATCAAAGTACTCAGTACTCAGTACTGCGGTTTAAAATATACACTTATTGGGACAAAAACGTATTTTATGGGGGAGATTTTCCTTTTCAGTTATGCCTGAAAAGGTCAAACTCTTGGCTATAAAACCTCGTAACGGGCCAACCTTCTAGTGATTACATTTTTTATTAAATAGCATTTTTTGCGGCTGAGGACGTGAATTTTGTCGAGTCCATCGGACACAAGAAATCATAGTGTTAAAATGTAAAACACTTTGAAATGTTTTATGGTTTTTGTTGCATTAAATACAAGATTATATCAATATAATGTTGTCCAATCCCACTCTTACTGTACCGTTAAAGCAAAGGTTTTCAAACTGTGAGTGGGTGGTTTGCTGCACACAGGAACTTAACTGACTGTTCTTCATCCCTGTTGGGACATAAAGCTTCAATGAGCTCCCTTCATTGCGTTCGGTCCTTGGCAGCATGTTGTGCCTCTCATCATGACAGTTTAATCTTTTCCAGCTCCTGTGTAACAGTTCTGCGGCAGGTTGTTTTTGGCTTTTTCTTTCACCTGGTGGTGTCCATCTTTAGCCGATTCTCGTGATCCGGTCCTGCTTCGTTCTCAGAATATGGCCTCGCCATCTCAAACGTGTGTGATTTCCTTTGTGATGCTCCGGCTACCTGTTTTCTAGTACAGTTGATGGTCGGAGAATTTGTCTAGAAGATCTGACATATCCGTCCATCGTGAAAGGCTTCCACTCGCCAACTGTCTGAACCGTACTGCAGAACAGACTTGACGTTGCTGTTGCACAAAAGCATCTAGGAGTTGAGAGAAGGCATCCTGAGCCTTCACCCTTGCTTTGACGTCTTTTTGTGCCCCGCTGTCCTTACTGATGAGGCCGCCCATGTAGGTGAAGTCTTCCACAAACTCAAATGGTTCCCCTTTCCCTGTTGTGTTTTGGAGGTGGTGATGTTGAGTCCGACCTGTCTGGCAAAGCCTGTCAGTTTTAGCCTGCATGTTGGGGTGGTTGGTTGAGGAGGCGGTGTCAGAATCTTCCAGCTGGGAGAACACGGTCCACTGGATGCCTCTGAGTTTGTCTGCAGGGGTTTTGGTTGTGATCTAGTCTATAAGTCTAACAAGGAAGAGGACAGGAGAGATGATACACCCCTGTCTCACTCCGGACTCACGGTTTTTATTATTGTGATCATGTTTGATGAAATTCCGTTGGAGTGCAGTATCTTCCAGTGTGCACACAGGAACTGCTAATGGCTATCGAGAATGGTTCAACATTAGCAATATTATACTTCCTGTTTACATCCGTCAAAGCACTGTGGGAACTTAGAACCTGAGATATTCTTCCCTGAGATCGCCGTAATGGACGTGAATTGAAATTTGTTTGCATTCGTCTCTTTCCTGAGTCGGTATCCTGGTTTTTCTGGGAAGTTTTCTCGGAAAACTTTCCACCAAAGAAACAGTTCCTGAAGTGCACATTATTATTTTTGGAGAGCCGAGTTGAAGCTGAACGAAAATGATAACAGCAAAAGATAAAATGAAAATGGAAAAAAGCTGAAGCAAAAATGAGAAAACACAGAACTGCAGCTCATGTTTGCATCAGTTTGAAAACTGTGCAACAAGTTCTATTGTTTCAACTTTTTATTCTCTTTTCTTCCACGACTCTTTTCCTCAGACGCTCTGACTCGCTCTGATTTTTTCTTCATGATCTTCCTCATCCTCCCTCTCACATTTTTTCTGTTTCATTGGTCCATGATGGTGAATTAACCAGAACCAGTTTTTTTCGGCGGGCCTGGAATCAGACGGTGACGCAGGTGGGCGTCTGGCTGTTCATTTCACACCTGTTAATCGCCACTCACACAGTTTTCTCTCCGTCTCGTAAACACACACACACGCCGACGCGCTTTCCCAAGGGCGCCGGAGTCGTGGCTCCCCTCGTAATCTAGAAGCCAATCAAAACATGATTCTCTGCCCCCGAGGAACGTGGGTGGCATGTAATTTGGAGCCGAATCAGAAGTCGGTGTTCAGTTTATTAGAGTGAACAAGCAGCATCAGACAAACTGCAGGGCTGCAGCTCCTGATCATCTACTGTCAATGTATCTATTGATTATTTTTTAGATTAAAAGATTCATTGTTTTGTCTATAAAATAACAGAAAATGCTCAGAAACTTCTTCAGAGTTTAAACTACTTTTGTAGTTTTAGTTTCATTCACACTATTTGAAGGAGTGTGCATAAGACTGAGTGAAATCTTTATGAATGTTTATGACTGTTGTCATTGAGTGTCATTCAGTCAATTACGTAATTTTTGATGCAGATGTTTGAGATGTCTTTGCTGTGACAAGGTGACATCAACCAAGACAGCATAGCCTGTCATAAACATGCCATAGCATGCCTTCTATGCACATTCATGCCAGTTGAAGGTTGGTTTAACACTGGTGGAGCTTCACAGGAAAACAGTGTCCAGCCCGAGTCCCATTTCGTCCATTTCATTATCCGGGAGCAGCCGTACGTCGCAGCTGTAACATGACGTCACCCGCTGTGCCGCATCCCGCTGATCCGACTTCATTTGTTGATTGTTTCAAGACTCTCTGCTCTTAAATCCAAACCCCACAGCCTCATTTTCTAGTGCTTGTTGGTGTATTTCTGTCATAGATGATGTGTGTTTCTGCAATAAAGCAGATTTAATTTAAATATTGTGCTATACTGCACCCAACAATTACAAAAAACATTGTTTTGCAGGTTTTCTCTGGTACTTTCATGGTTTGTCTGTTCCTGGAAAATGATTGAAACTGCTGATGACTCGTCCTGCACTTGAGAATCCACTAAATTTTCATCCAATGAAACGCTTTCTCACTTCATGTTGCCACTGGAACATGAGAGGACAATTCATCTATTCATTAGAGCAGACTGGAGTGTTTCTGAGACCTTCACTTTTAAGAAAGCAGAATAATATAACTTCATTCATTGATTTTGGCGAAACTGGATCATATTTTACGGAGAAAATTTCTGGTTTTCCCTCTGATTTGCTCCAGTTGCTCTGCCTCAACAGTGATTCCAATGTTGTTTATGGAGTTTCCTGATGGAACGATAGCTTTACATGCTGTTAATGTAACTTAGCTAACCGCTAACTGCCGTCAGGTTGGTTAGCCGTGACTCAGCACCAGGGTGCCGGGAGCCAAACCCAGCAAGAAAACCACCTCGGTGCTGCAGCTTGTTCCATGTCGTCAAACTGGCCTCTGTTGGTCTCAGAGGATTTTTTGGTCCGGGGAGCTTCTGATTATCCTAATTCTGACCAACCTCTCTACGTGCCTAAATCTAACCAACCCAACCAACAAAGGCAAAAGATTCTAGCCAGAGGCAGAGCAGAGCATGGTGGGTCTTGACTTTGTCCTCCTCCTGTGTCAAATAAAAATAATATCAGTGCCTAATAAATGTCTTTTGTTTCAAGATAAAGCTGCACGTTTTAGAGGGGCCTTTTAATCAGCATCTCCACATGTCACATCTGTCAGGTGGAGTTCACTGACATGGATTTTAAGACATTTTTGAAGAAAATATGAGAGAAACAAACCTTTTGTATGCAAGGAAGAAGTCTGAGATCTTTTATTTCAACAGTGGGAGTAAAAACAAAAGTGTTTTTGCAAATTATTGCACTCTGTTTTTATTTATGTCCCAACATTTTTTAGAATTGAAGTTGTGTGTTTTAGTCTCCAGTGTTACTCATGGTGTTTCCATCTCTTCTGTTTTTCTTTTGATTCCAGGGAAAAGAGGCCACCGTGGAGCCCTGGGAGGACACCAACTTCCACTTGTATAAAGTCATTGACCGCTTTGGCTTTGTCCAGTAAGAACTCACACAGACACCATCATACATAATTATAACTAAATTAATAACGTCCAGAGGCTGGTCAGAACAGTAGCACCACTTTGAAGGGAACAGGGAGAAAATGAGAGGCTGCTAAGACGAGTGTCGCTGAGAGAAGAGTGTGTCTGCGGGTTTGGCCGGGCCGGGCGGGAGGCTGCGCGGCTCTTAAACAGCGCTGTGCCGGAGCGTTATATATAGGCTGGCACATGCAGGCAGGAAACAGCCTGGTTAGCCACAATCACAGGGCATCAGTGTGAGGATAGAGTGGTGTGATCCAGACCAAAGGCGGTGTAAGATAGAGGGAGAGACTAGGATGGTGGGAGGAGAAAAAAAACAAAAAACATGTGGGTTATGTGATTGTTTAAGACAGGGACAGAAGTAGCCTGAGGTGAAGGTCAGTGACTGGGCAGAAGATGAAGAAGAAGAAGACGATGTCCAGGAATGATGCTGCAGACTGGGCAGACTGGCAGCACAGATGAGCCAAGAGGAGCCATGATCAGATCTCCATGTACTTTTAGGCTTAAGAGGCTCTGCGGATGGAAAAAGTAGAGCAGGAATAGACGTTAAGTCGAGGAGGTGTGTTCAGTGAAGTGTGAAAACTGGTATCAAGCTCAGCTGAGAACCCAGGGACCTCATTACAGAACCTTCATTAGTCTGAATCCTATCAGTCAAGATTTTTGGTGTTACAGAAACAAGTCTCCAAACCGCATTAAGGAAAAAAAAAATGCTGTTTTATCTTAGAATATGAATTTAGCTACGGCACTAACTGAAGAATATCCTCAGTTAGATGTCCTGATTTCAAAATAAAAGCCAAAATGGCAGCACAACTGTTGTTAGGTCTGTATGCCAATGAAACACCAAAATATTATGATTGAAAGGATACTCAAACCGTATGATGACCCTTAAATTTCACAGACCATGTATTACTGAAGGGATAAGAAGTAGGTGTGCAGTTTGAAGTGACTTCAGACTGTATATCAGATCGGTACAGTATTCCCTGTTGTCACGCTGGTCCCGCTCGGTCTTAAAACTGTCTGCAGTCGCGGCTCAGCCAAGTGAATGAGAGGCTGCAGGTCCGACCAGACTCCAGTCATATTAGGGGCTTTAGCTTCACAGCTAACTGAGCTAACGACAGCTAGGAAGCTTTGACAAGAGGCCATATTTTACATGCTGCTCCTTTAACCTCGAGGGTTTATTTAGCAACGTCATCATGCTGAAACCTACAGAATGGCTTGAAAAGATACAGAATGATATAAAAGCCCCCAACAACCCAAAAATCAATGTAGTCACCCCAGAAGTTAGTCATTTTTTTCTGTAATGAAGCCCCAGAGGACCGGCCATTTATATAAAATCAACAAATACATCATTTCCATAACTGCAAACTGTTGCATGCATGCTTGAACTGACTGTTGGTTGCAGGGCTGCAACGATTATTTTCATTATCAAATAATCTGCTGATCATTTTCACAATAAAATGATTGTTAGTCTAAGTTATAAAATGTCAAAAATTGCGAAAAATGCTGAAATGTTTTGGTACAAAACCCAAAGACTCTTCATTTACTGTCATAAATGACAATAAAATGCAGCAAGTTCTCACAATTAAGAAGCTGAAGCTGGCAAATGTTGAAAAATGACAAAATGATTACCAAAATAGTTGCCCATTAATTTTCCATCTATTTCCTAATCCCTTAAATGACTAATAATCGCAGCTCTGGTTGGGTGACAATTTAATTTATTGGGTCTCTTATTTCTTAATAACATCCTAAATATTTCCTGGAAAAAACGTTTAATTTTTCTAATAATTATAGAAACAAATGAGCTGCTTCATTTAAACCCAAGTTAAGATTTAATTGTATATAATTTCCACATGTGGGAAAGTTTCCCTTTCATGTAATGATCATAAAATGACAAGTTGGATCAATAAAAGATGGAAATCTGTCACTTATCAGCTTGATTTTGGGCCACAGATCAAACATGGATGACAGATTTTCAGCCGGCCTCATTAAATTTAGTGCGTTTTCTGTTTTTGTTTTTTTCTGCGGAGATGAAACCAGAATAATATTCACAGAATTTGTGTGAAAGAAAAAAAAAAACCTCCTGCAGAGACTTTGAAACACAGATAAGCAGAGCAGCAGAAATGGAGGAATGTCTAATCTGTTATTTCCTGTTTGTGTGACCGCTGACATGTTTGATGTTCCTGTCAGGGAGAGTGAGACGAGCGCTGACCCGGATATCGCTCAGTTGTTTCATCGTGGTTCACTAAACTGATTCTTTCACTGAATATATGACGGCACAGACAAAAATAAACTGGAGGTTAAGAGAGAACGTCTTCTCATTCTTCTGTTTTTTTCTCTTTCTTCTTCTCTCCTCAGTGAGAATGAACTCCCATCCTACGACTCGGTGGAGGAGAAGGTGAGGAACTTTAACTTCTGTATTCTGAACCAGAAACTAAACTTTTGCTTTTGCATATTCCTGTTTGAATCTTTAAAACTGTGAAGAATGGATCAGTTAGAGCGGTGACAGAATTAAAAATAGACGTCTTTGACAGAAACACACACTGATCGTTCTCATTCACTGTAACGTGACTCTGATGTTTGAAAGGATGTTGGAAAGGAGACAGAAAATGCCGGAAAGGCTCCAAAGTAGCAATGAACTGGATACTTCCTGATGGGAGGATGGGCGATATGGATCCTTCATATCTGTCACGTGTAATTCTGCCTGTAAATGTAGTGAATGTTCAAGAAAGTCATTGGAGAAACGGTTTATGTTCCCCGCTTTATATGAAAATAAACACGTAGCGACTGCGTTGTTCTATTTAACATTAATTTGATGGATTTATTGTTTATCAGACCACAAATGAGGCAATAATTAGTTTGTAAAAATGATGCAGATGCTGCTGTTTCTTGGCCGGGCAAAAACAAAACAAATATTTTCTGTTTTTCCCTCTGATGTCCTCCGACTGCTCCGCCGCTACTGATTTACAGACTTTCCCGGTGGTCAGATGTCTTTATGTGTTGCTAAAATAACTGCTAACTAGCTGCTGTTAGCTCAGTTAGCCATGCAGCTACTTGTCTAAATAGCTTTAAAGCTTGTTCTAAGCATCAACAGCTAGGTAGCGCTTTTAGCGAAAAGTAAAGCTATCTGTCCATCAAGAAACTTCGTAAATCAACAAGAGTTGAGGCAGAGCAGCCGGAGGATACGGATGGGAAAAACACAAAACATTTAATCCATTAAAATATGATCCAATTTCAACAAAATCAGTAAATAAAGTTATACAGTAATGTTTTATACAGTGAGGTCTGCCCCTCATAAACACTCTGCTGCAGCTGGATCATATGTTGGAAATATTTTCTGGCTTTCACTCTCTCAGCAACACATTTGCATCCAATCTTAATGTGTCGTCAGCCAGTTTAATTCCTTACAAATACCAGGTACATCATCAAACTGATGCAGAAATCACACACAAACAAGTGTAAAAGTTATAAAGCAGTCCTGTTCAATGCCTTCAATGGTCTTGTACTGTACAACTGGAGATATTAAACAGTATAACAGTAAAGGAAACTTTCCAATGGTTGACAAACTGACTTCGTCTCAGTACAATCCTGGAAAAAACAGCTCCTGGAGCATCAGGGGCATTTTGAGCCCGGTAACTCAGTTTAGACAAACTTAATTTAATTTAGAAGATGAAGGATAAGTGTTCCTGGAAAAGTTTGTGTGGGTTAAGGGGGGAAAAAGAAAGGAGCTGATTTTTAACACAAAATAATTACCGAGTCCGAGTTTCTCCTGTTTTTTTAGTTCAGTATTCATTCACATGTTTGTTTAAGGAGCAGAAACTATTAAATTTAAGTTTTTATTCCAAGAATTTAATCTTTCAACTATTCTTCTTTGCACTTCTGACTAAAAATAGACGCAGCCTTGTTTTTTCCTCACGTTTGTATTGATTTTTTTTTTTCAGTTTGTTCTGAGTGTTTTCAAGACGTCTTGTTGTCTGCTTGATTTTTTTTTTAACAGTCTTTGATGTTTAACACGTTTGACACATCAAATGCTGCATTCATGTACCACGGGAAATAGGAGCTTTTACACTTGAAAGGCTCAGCTCACCTCAGCCCATATGTTCTACTTTAATACCACGGGAACAGACTGTAAATCTAAAATAAATCAGTTATCACTTTTATTTATTTATTATTTATAATTGAATTTTCCCCCAAATTGGAAACAAACTACTTAATGAATTAAAACTTAATAAGTAATAAATATTGAAATCTAATTTGTGATCCCAAAGCAGCTCAGAACTTGTTTCTGCTGATGACAAACGTTCTTTGTTCTGCTGTAAAACACGAGCTCATGTTCACAAACTGTTGAAAAGCTGATCAACAAACAGTTTGAACTGGAGCAGCTCGACGGCTTCAAGCGGCTTCGGACGTACGGTTACGATCGCTCGCGAGTCGTTTCCTTTTTAGCTGTCGAGCTGCTCTGACAGCGATTCCCATCGGACGCGAACGCAGAAACCACAGAAAAACTGCCGATAGAGGAAGTCGTTGATGTGTCACTTCTCGTTTTCCTGCACAGCAAAAACACACGGAGGTGGAGAGGACCACCAAGTGGCTGAAGATGCTGAAGAGTTGGGACAAATACAAGAACAGTGAGAAGGTGAGTTTCCGTTTCTCACACGTCTGATCCTCCTGAAACTTGTTCTGGTGAAAAGCGTCGGGCAAAGGCTGCAACCAATGTTTATTTTTATTATCGATTAATCTACTGATCAATTTTTCAATGAATCATATAAAATGTCATAAGTTTTAAGTTTTGTCTCATCAACAGTCAAAGATTTTCAGTTTTCTGTCAAGTTTGACTCCCTTAGCTGGTTCTAGATAGAACCCTTAGAGTACAGAGGGGTTCTTGGTAGAACCTTCTGACTGTGTTCTAGATAAAACCTTTGGAATACAAAAAGGTTGTCAGTAGAACCCCCCTTTAGTTGGTTCTAGATAGAATCCTTGGAACACAAAAAGTTCCTGGTAGAACCCCCCAACAGTGTTCTAGATAAAAACCCTTGGAATATGAAAAGGTTCTCAGTAGAACCCCTGGTTGGTTCTATAGAAAACCCTTCCTTGGTTGGTTCTAGATAAAACTTGTGGGATACGAAAGGGTTCTCGGTAGAACCCCGTTGGTTGGTTCTTGATAAAAACCCTTTGAGTACAAAAGGGTTCTTGGTAGAACCTTGTTGTTGGTTCTGGATAAAACCCTTTGAGTACAAAAGGGTTCTTGGTAGAACCTTGTTGTTGGTTCTGGATAAAACCCTTTGAGTATAAAAGGGTTCTCAGTAGAACCTTGTTGGTTCTGGATAAAACCCTTTGAGTATAAAAAGATTCCAGATAGAACCCTCTTACTGTGTTCTAGATAAAATGTTTGAAATATAAAAATATTACTTAGCAGAACCCCACTTGGTTGGTTCTAGATGAAACCCTGGGAGCATAAAAGTTCTCAGTAGAACCTCCTTGGTGGGTTCTTGATCTCTTGAAATATAAAAAGGTTCTTGGTAGGACCCTTTATGTTGGGTTTGAGTTAGAACTTTTGAAAAGTGTTCAAAGTGAAATCTTTATAAAGGATCCTACCAGAAACCAAAAAACGTTCTCTGGGAACAAGTCAAAGAACCATTTTTGGTTCTAATTAGCACCTTTATTTCTCAGAGTGTACAGGTCAAATTATTTTCATACATTCTTGAAGGACAGTTTTGATATTTTATGATGTGATATTTGAAAATAATCCAACCCGACACACCAACAGGGTCTGATTTCTGAACTCTAAATTTCATCCTATCATTTGATCTGTCGTTAATATAATAATATTGATAAGTTTAGGGTTAAATCAGATGAAACCATCATGCAGTTCTAATAATAATCAATAAATGTCAGTGTACTCGTGTCCTCTGCTGCAGTCGTCCTGTCAGCAGCAGACGTAGACGACCGTGTCTCCCACAGGCTCCATTAGACGGGGGGGCAGGTATCAGTTATGGCTGCCTTCATTAGTGCCTCTGTAGGTCCGCCTGGTGTGGCGGCGGCGCCCGGAGCGCTTCACCATGTCCTTCATTTGTTCGTGCGGTTTCAGCCGGGGACTCGGTGTGGGGGAATGTGGTGCGTCTGGCCTTTTGAAATGTGAAACACACTCACGTCTGGCACTGAGAGAATCGTTCTGTGGCGTTTCAAAGAAATGTTCACCAAGGACGCTGAGGAGTGTTTAGACCTCTCCTCCATCACCTCCTCCTCCTCCTCCTCCTCCTCCCCTCTTCTTCTGGTTCTTTCTTCTTTAAAAGCTTCAGGGATGTTTCTTTTCCTCTTAGTCAGTCAGCGGCGTGCTTTCAGCTCAGCGAGGGAAACAGG
>JAJHUR010096286.1:0-10292 GCA_027495735.1 Lutjanus campechanus
TAAGTGATGAAGGTTCCTTTCAGGATGGAGACATTAACGTTCTTCAGATGTTACGCAGTAGTTAAATTCTGGTTGTGACAACAGCCACAGATGGATAAAGGAGAAGAGTAAAAACAGACCACCTCCACCATGTTTAAGTGCTGAAGTTCTGTGTAATATATATTCTTATAGATATTTCTGATCCACTGTGACTCATGTTGGTCCTCTGTCCACTCAGTGAGTCTCTGTAGAGTCTCTGCTCTCAGACAGCAGCTCTCTTCATCAAGTTAAACGTTTGTGTGTTTTACATTCTGTTTTTGTCCAAAGTTGAAGTTTGACTCGACTGTTGGAGCAGCTGAACTGTTCAGCTTCTTCCAGACTTCCTGCACATTGTTGTCTAAAGTAACGTTACATAAAAAGTGTAAAAGTATAAAAGTGTAAACTGGCTCACAGACGCCACAGCAGTGGAGGCTTGTTAACTTCTGGTACTTCATCAGATTTGTCTATACAAGTTTTTGTGTGCATTGAAAAATATTTTCATGGAGTCATAAATCAGAAAATACAATAGATATGAGTGAATCTTCATCCTGTTTCTGTGAGAAACAACTTAATCAACAGTTTTAACATGACTTCAGTTTCTGAATAAATGTATCATCTTCCTCTTTCTCCTCCCCTTCCTCTCTTCCTCCCTTTTGTATCCCCCCTCAGCCTCCTCCTCCTCCTCCTCCTCTTCCTCCACCTCAGACTCTCCTCCCAGGTGGGATTTAGTGATTTACAGTAATTACACCAATTAAACTGTGAAGTGAAGACTGACAGAATGTTGTTTACACACAGGCTCTGTTTTCTCTCTCTCTCTCTCTCTCTCTCTCTCTCTCTCTCTCTCTCTCTCTCTCTCTCTCTCTCTCTCTCTGTGTGTGTGTGTGTGACATAAATCCTCTCCTCGGCTTCAGCTCCACATGCTGGACTTTTTCCAACAATAATGGATCAACCTACTTCTCATTTTCATATTTATAGGTTAATAAATGGAGCTGAAATGAGACATCACATCTTCCTGAAACATTTCACTCGTGTCTACAATCTGCTCTCGTTGTCCTGAAGGTGGCACTACAGCAGGAGTGTGCAACCTTTACATTACCAAACTACTCAAAAATAGTCAGGATTACAATACAACAACAACAAAAAAAAAACCTTTCAGAGACTTTGTTTCTTGCATTCTGGTGACTTTTAAAGGATGAAAATAATAAGTTCACTGCCACCGCAATTTTATGTTGAATAATTTTATTTTTACATTAATTCTCAGGAAAGAATAGGATGGGCCGTTCCCCTTAAAATTCTACCCTGTAGCATGAACTTGTGTCAATCTCTGGCATAAATGAACATTCATCAGTTTTCTTTTATTCATTCCTTTATTTTTTGCTCAAAAAGAAAACTGATTCAGTACATTTTACAAAATGCATGACCATTTCCTTTAAAACTTTCCTAAAGAAAAAGGAATTATTCAGTTTTTTTGCAGCTGCGATATTGTCCAGATGGAAACAGTTTACTTTTAGATTCGTACAGAGTTTACACATATTGTCCAGCATCAGAAACAAGCTCTTATAATGAAAAGGAAAAAAGGTGAGAAACTTAGTCAGAAATTAGGAGAAATACTGTTCTATATGTGTGTTAAACAGAGCAGCAAGATAATAAGATAAGATAAGATAAGATAAGATAAGATAAGATAAGATAAGATAAGATAAGATAAGATAAGATATGTCTGTGTAGGTTCTCAGTCATCCAGGTCATGGTATCCGTAGCAAGGTTTGTTGTAGGCAACTGGACTTCATAGAGTTCTTGAAGACGTTTCGCCTCTCATCCAAGAGGCTTCTTCAGAACTGAAGACAAGACAAGATAAAATAAGATAAGATAAACTTTATTGATCCCACACTGGGGAAATTCACGTCACAGCACCTCAAGCTGTACAGATAGAAAGTGACAATAAAATAATTGTAAAAAAATTAAGATAAAAAGTAGAAAACCCTGCTGTGGTGGGTGGGGGAGGGAGTGGGAACAGAATCAAACCTGTTGAAAAACAGATTCAGTTCATTTGCCCACTCCTGGTCTCCAGACTCAGAGCCCCTCCCGCTGTCTTTGTTCCGACCAGAGATTGTATTCAGACCTCTCCACACCTCACGTACGTTGTTTTGCTGAAGGCGCTCCTCCAGCTTCCTCCTGTAGCTGTCTTTGACCCTCCTTATTTCTCTTCTCAGTTCCTTTTGGACCCTCCTCAGCTCCTCTTTGTCCCCCGATCTAAAGGCCCTCTTCTTCTCATTCAGCAGGGTTTTCAGTTCAGGGGTCACCCATGGCTTGTTGTTGGAGAAGCATCATACCTTCCTGGTCGGCACGGTGTTCTCCACACAGAAGTTTATATAGTCTGTGATGCAGTGGGTCAGACTGTCGATGTCCTCACCGTGTGGACTGCACAGCATTTCCCAGTCAGTTGTTTCAAAACAGTCCCTCAGTGCCATGCTGGTCTCCTCAGACCATGTCCTCACATACCTAATGCTGGGAGGTTATTTGCTCACCATAGGTATGTATGCAGGGGACAGATGAACCAGGTTGTGGTCTGAGCGGCCCAGTGGGGGGAGGGGTGATGAGCTGTATGCATCCTTAATGTTTGCATACAGTAAGTCCAGTGTTTTATTGTCTCTGGTATGGCAGTCCACATATTGGGTGAATGTGGGGAGAGTGGAGGACAAGGAAGCGTGATTAAAGTCACCAGAGATGAGGAGGAGGGACTGGGGGTGCGTTGTTTGCAGCTGAGACACAACAGTGTGTAAGAGCTCGGAGGCTGCTGCAGCATCGGCCGACTGCGGGATGTACACCGGACATGGACCCAAAAATGCAGACTGGGGCTGAACAGAAAGAGTCCAAAGTGATTTAATACCAAAAAGATAAATGAGCAACAGGCTTCTGTGGAAAATGGGATCATCCAAAACACAGAAAACTAAAGCAGGCCAAAATTCAAAAATAGGGATGCACGGATCGACCAGCAGCAGACTGTTGTTCACAGAGGGACAGTTAAAATCTCACCTCCTGTTCTGGCTGAAGAATAAACAACCAGTGTTGATACGTCTCCTCAAACATTTTATCATCCAGACTTGTTTAACCTCTGTGTCTGTTTTTCTCACTGCAAAGTTTTACTGCAGAAAACTGTTGCACCGCATCTGTCTCCGGTTTGATTACATCAACAAAGTCCCAGGCATCTTGTACATTAGGTATTAATTGGTGAAACAAGTACCCAGTCAAGCAAAGATTGGGTACTAGGAGTGATGCAGGTAGGCTCAGTAACTAGTTGTGTAAAATTTAGACAACTAAGAATATTTTTCTCTTTTAAACTGACTTATCTAGCCAGTTTTTGTTGAAATCACCCAGTACAATGATTTCATTCTTATAGGAAATGGAATTGATGGTGGAGAACACACAATTAAAGGTCTCTGCAGGCAAAGAAGGTGGTCTGTAAATGCTACCACTAGTAATACATTTATCAACATTAAGAATTACTTTAACAAAAATACATTCAAAATGCAGAGGCTCAACTTTGGGTATAATTAACTCAGATATAAGATCAGACAAAACATAAATAGCTACACCTCCACCCCTGGTGCACCTGTCAGATCTATATAAAACATAATTTGTAAGATTTATTTCATTATCTGAGACATTACTATTGAACCATGTTTCAGAGAGTGTAATAATACTGGGCTTATGTAGGTCAACGCATACATGAAATAAATCTATTTAAGCCACAAGACTCTGAATATTCAAATGAATTACCGTTAATCCCTTAACATCATCCATTAATAGAGAAAAGACTCATAATGTACTGTCACTGATCAAACATATTTTCAAAGTTACTTGGATCAACAAATTCAATAAATGGTTGTAGAGATTAGAAAATGCATTAGTTTGAGTATAACACACTCACATAAAACACAGAAACACAGAAACAGACACAAAACCACACTCTTCAAGAATGACCCAGCAACCCCAGGCACAACATCCCAGAGCCTTTCTGTGAGTAAACCTAACTTTTTAAGTAAAGTCAGTCCCTTGAACTCAAGGCTCAGTCTGCTTTAATATGAAAAATACAAAAATAAAAAAATAAAACGTAGCTCATTAAGAAGGAGCTACTTCACAAGCAGCACTTTGTGTCAGCCGCTAGGGGCAGTAGTAAAACATCAGCAGGCTCTAACAAGCAAACGAAGAAGAAAAAAATGACCAATCAGATCTGTGCCTGCAGAATGTAAATAAACACAAACTGAGGGAGAGATGCTCTGTACCTGTTGCATCCAACTACTATAAAGTAAACAAATAAAAAAAAGTCACTTTCAACACCAACTCAAACATTGACATCACACCAGGACAGTTGTGACTTTTGAGGAATAGAGGAAAGAAAACCAATAAGGAAAGAGTCAATTTGTTAGACCGTCGATATGCCGTTAGCATGCTATACTTAGCTGTATCTTCAGTCATAACCTCACCTGATCAGGTAATCATCATGGAGAAATCGAGGGTGACATAAAAGCCGCTTCAGCGTCCTTGTGGCAACTGAAACACTGCTGTTTGCCATCAACAATAACACAGAGTGTGCAAGGATAACGGAGAAAATACTTTTGTTCACGAAGCTTACGTTTGAGCGTCAAAGCTCTGGTGTTTCGTCATTAAGTCGGCACTGAAGTCCGGATAAATAAAGATGCGAGCTCCATTATACTCCGGCAAAGAATTTTCACCTTATCCTGGAAGTTTAGCAGCTTGATAATGATGGACCTGGGACAGGCTCTGTCACTTAGCCAGGCAGTTGGAGAACGATGGGCCCTCTCAGTGATTGGCGGAGTTAGGAAGTTGTCTTGTCCCAGAAGCAGTGGTATCAGCTGGGACATAAAGCCGATGATATCATTACCCTCAAGGGACTCTTGAATTCCAACAAAGTGGAGATTAGAGCATCGGTTTCGGTTCTCCAGGTTGTCGACTTTGTCCATAAGGTAGGACTTGTCTTTCTTTAGCTTATGAACACAAGCAGCCAAATCATGCACATTGTCCTCGTTAGCCCCAACATGCTGTTCCAACAAATTTACTTGTTCTCCCAAGTGGTTAAGGAGTTCTGAATGCTGCTCAGACAGCTTTGAATGGGATCCACTTTAGCATCAAAATGTGTCAGCATTTCAGTCTTGCTTTGTTGAATAGCTTCCCACAAAGTTTGTGAGGAGGACGTCGAAAAAATCTCCTCCAAAAAAACAAGACAAAACACGTCTCGTGATTATGTAGAGTAATATAGTTGACTCATCTGGAGCCAGATCAGGTCAAAAATGAGTGAATCAAGATAAAGGAGAACTTAAAGAGCTACTGTAACAGCGACAATCAGACTTGAGCTTAAGACACGTTCACTCACGCTGCGGCCATCTTCTGACTTGGTTTAGGACTTGGGACTTGAGTACAAAGACTCAAAGACTGTAAAATGTAAATGTAAGTAAGATATCTTCACACACGCTAACTGCAGGTGTAATATGTATAGAAAATGCTGCATTCCCTCAGATAACGAAAGTTGGAGCTGGGAAAGATGTCACACATGAGCAGACAGTGGTCGAGTACAACAAGTCAGAAAACTAAGATAAAGTAACAAAAAAGCACAAAGCATGAGAATGTGTGCAGACTAACAAAGCTAACACGTACACGTGTGGGCCATTCTGCTTAGCTGGTGTAACCTGCTGTTCCACAACCAAAAAACTAATTTTACTTCTTACTTTCTTAGATATTTCCTCACATCCTCCTGTTACCTGTTGTTGTCCAAAATCATATTTGAGCCAGCAGTAATTTTAACAGCCTGCATATAAAATATTAATTTGTAGGATACTTTACATCCTGAATCCTAACCCCAAAGTTTACACTCATTAAAATGAAACTAAAATGATTTTTGGAAATTATTCTATTGTTGTCTTTGTTGAAAAGATCTTTTTGAGATTTTTTTTAAGGGAAGTTGAAAAAGAAACCATTTGTATTATGTTGTGTTTGTATTTTGTTAGTATCTGTGTGTGTAGGTGTGTTTGAGATCAGTTCAAAATGATCACAACAGAAACACAGTGATGACGTGTCAAAAGGCAGATCATTATCCTTTTAGTATCAACTCAGTATAATTTCTGTAATGTGACGTTGTTTAAATACCAGCTGAAATATAACACTTATAAAATTGTTACTACAAAACAGTTACTACCAAAACATGGGGTGTTTGTGAAAAATAAAATATATTTAATTATCGACTAAGATATTGTGATAGTGTTTATTAAGACTAATGAATCCTTAACCTTTAAATCAGTTGACCATTGTATGCCTTTTAAAAAGAAAAATTAGATTCAAAATACCATGAATCTCGAAAATTAGTTGAAGATACTGAAGGAAAACATTTTTATCAACCCTCTCTCCTTCCATCCTGCCTCATTATCTTATTTCTTCAGCTCTGTGATTATCTCTCCCCCTCCTGTCCACCCTCCTCTTCCTCTCTCAGTCTATCTCGAACAACAGGATCAACTTGCAGAAAGCTCTTGAGATTCGTCTCAAGAGTCTTCTTCCTCATCTTCTCTCCCTCCACATCTTTCTGATCTCTTTGTTGTTTTAATCCTTTAATATTCAGAGGTGAAGTGATGTCAGCTGGTGGATCCCTGCTGCAGCCTGACATCAGCAGTGGTGTTTCTGGTGTTTGTGCACAGCATTTCCCAGTTTTCTTCTTTTCATTTGGTCTGTAGATTTTTGCAACTCATTAATTCAGTCAGCAACTCAATTGATTCATACATTACTGAAAGCTGAAATTTATCAGAATGTACAAAGCTCAGATCATTTTGCTGATTCAAATTTCTTTGTTCAGTTAAAAGTTTGAAGTAACCAGTGTTGGGCAGTAGCGGCGTTACAAGTAGCAGCGTTACTAGTTTAACTACATTTCTCAGTAACGTGGTCATCATGTCGCTGTTTTTTACATCAAATATCTTTTCAGTAGTGAAGCAACTTTAGTGATCAAATAACACGGTAGTGTCCACAGAAGCTACATTTCCCCAGACATTTCTAAACCTTAAATGCATCTCTTCCATGTGACGTCACGTACCTATCCTCCTGCTGATGCCCACGTCTCTTCCATGTGACGTCACGTACCTATCCTCCTGCTGATGCCCACATCTCTTCCATGTGACGTCACGTACCTATCCTCCTGCTGATGCCCGCGTCTCTTCCATGTGACGTCACGTACCTATCCTCCTGCTGATGCCCACATCTCTTCCATGTGACGTCACGTACCTATCCTCCTGCTGATGCCCGCGTCTCTTCCATGTGACGTCACGTACCTATCCTCCTGCTGATGCCCGCATCTCTTCCATGTGACGTCACGTACCTATCCTCCTGCTGATGCCCGCCTAGACTGTGTATGAAAAGATGCCCGCGAGTTGTCTGATGCAGCGGGGCGGGATGGAAAGCACGCAGCAGGAGGCAGAGGAGGGGGCAGAGACATGTACATCTCGTGAATCTCCATGGCCATACCTTAACAAGTTCATGTTACTTATCGAGTCCTCACAGAACAGTTACACGTTCCAGTGTTTACTGTGCAACCTCTAAAGGAAACTCCTGTCAACATCCAAGACGTCCAACACAAATATAAGGACACACATTCAGGTATTTCCTGAAGTTAACACAACAATCGCCAGCTAAGCTAATCATCACAACTCAGTCAGCAACACCAACAGCTAACATGGCACTAGCTAGCAACATGTCCTTTGGCAGCAAAAGAATAAAAAGTGTGTGTGTGTGTGCGTATGCACCACATGCGTGTGTGCATGTGTGTGAAGGGAATTTAGGCAGGAAGAAGTAGGAAAAATGACAGGAGAAGCTGAAAAGTATAACTTTGGGTTATGTTACTCAAATAGTATTTGTGCAGGTTTTTCTTTTTTCTTTTTCTTTCTTTCTTTTCTTTTCTTTTTTTTTTTTTTTTTTTTTTACAAAATTCTTTACAAAACCAAACTGTTGTGGTCAATTTAAATAAATAATTTGATATTTGTGTAGATTGCTCCTAGTACAGAAGGGGGCTAATCAATATAGCACTAAACACAGGCAGACAGATACATAGATAGACTACTTTATTAATCCTAAAGGAAATAAACAGGTTATATCAGCCACTTAACACTAATCAAAACACAGAACAATGAGGTTGATAGCAATGACTTGGAATGAAGTTGCTTTGATGTAAAAAAAAAAAAGCTTTGATGTAGTTAAGCTACTTTTGTCATTTTATTGTAGCTTAGCTTGCTACATTTTTCTGGTGTGTAGCTTCAGTGTAGTGAAGCTTCATTTAATGTAGAATAACTTGTAGCTTAGCTCACTACATTTTCCAAGTAGCTTGCCCATCACTGGAAGTAATTATGTAATTTATTCACTTTTTTCCCATGCTAAGTGAATGCATCACCATTCAAAGACACCTAAGAATGTACAACAGCAAGTGAATGCATCATTACTGAACACTTTGTACGTGTGCATGTCCATGAGGTCCATGTGATGTAAATGTTGTCGTCTGCCAACATCTGTGCAGATGATTCGGGATCTCTCACACTTTCACTTCTCAAACCAGGAGATCTGTGTCCTCGCTTTGAAAATATTTTCTCTCTGTTTCTTCCTTGTAAATCCACCGTCATGCTGCCACTGCTTGCGCTGCCGGCGCACCTGCCTCTTACAGGTGATGAGAGCTGACTTTCTGATTGGTTTATTGCATGTTCGGCCTAAACTCGCAGGTGAATTAATGAGGGCACTTGGACACACCTGATAGGTGTATGCCGCTTTGCGCCGGTGGCGCAGGGGGCGGGGCAGGGCAAGATATCACTCGCATCCCTGGGAGGAGACGGCAAAGGAGGATTTGGACACACCTTGAATAAATTAAATCCATCTTCAGCGCTTCAGACCAGCGTAAGATAGGGCTCTAATGCCCAAGTGGTTTTTACTCCAGTGCGCCGAGCACAAGATAGCAAACGCGCCTGGGCCACGCCTTTGTTTTGCCTTCATGTTTAGACCTCCCGCCCACGGTGGAACAGACCAGGCGCAAGTGAATTTGTTATCTTGCAGACATGGCAAAAATGGCACTTGCGCTGGTGTAAGATAGCAAAGTCACTTGCGCTGGTGGCGCAACGGCATTGCGCCGGGTATAAGATAGGGCCCTCAGTGTTTACACCAGTCCAGTTTGAGTCCAGTTTGAGCTCCAGCGTTCTTGATTCCCATTTTGCTTGTTTGACCCATTTGTCTGATTCCTGGACTTTCCCTGCTGCCCCTCTTCAGATGTGTTTACCTGATCCCTCAGTTTGACCTCGGCCTGTCTGTCCTCAGTTAAATGAACTTTGTGTTTTTGTGTCGTACCCTTTGGTTGTAACCTGCAGCTTATCAGAGACCTTACACTAACTCTCCTTTATTATTCTCCTGTGAGTTTAATTAAGTGTTTGTGGTTCTTGTGTGTTCTCTGTGAATTAACAGATAGATAAATGTGTGGAGACAAAGAGCATCAGCCATGATGGCGTTTGGTGTGGAGATAATTGTGAATATTTGTGTCTCTGCGTCTGTCAGTCTCCATCAGCAGGAGGGCAGCGGACGCTCAGAGTTGGAACCCTGACGGAGCTGCTGGCACTTCCTGAATCAGCTCATTGTAGTTCTTCTCTGCAGAGATTCAGTCAACTTTAGTCCAGTTTCACAATGACATCCACACAGACCACAGACACACACATACACTGTCCAACCGTCCAGGGTTAAAGGAACATTCTGCTGCTTTAAAGAGCACATTTATTATTATGAATGTTTGGTCAGTTTATTACCACACATGTAAGTGCGTCGTATACGTAACAGAAGTTTGACTCCTGATACAGACACTGTTGCTGTTTATACAACGTCACCCGAATCTCTCTGACATTTGAGCACAAGATGACGCATCATTTTCTGCAAAAGGGCCCAGATGTATAGACACAAATCTGTTTAATAATAATAATAATAATAACAATAATAATTAAATTAATCATTACTGCATGCATGTATTTATTCTGTGCATTTGAACCAACCTGTACTCTTATTTATAATATGTGCATCCTAACATACTTAGGCCCCATCTTCAGCATTGACGTTTTTACATTATTATGTGACCACTGTTGTACATATTGTTGTTTACATATTTTGACACGTCTTATTTTTATTTTCTTTCTATATTGTTTGTATATAGTAATATAATGCATATATTTTATTTGTTTACTTATTTTATTTAAAGGGGA
>JAJHUR010096289.1:0-13005 GCA_027495735.1 Lutjanus campechanus
AGTGTTAAGTGGGCCGACGTTCATGCATCTCTCTCTGGCTTGCTCTCTTAGGTCTAAGTCGAGTTAGCTTAGCTCTTATCCTGACTCTCTTCCTGGAGATATTGTGGCCCGGCTAGTTTGGCTGGCTCACTGTCTCAAGGCCTGCACTTCCTTTTCCCATTTATGAGTGTATTCCTCTCCTGTATCATACATGTCATATACACCGCCATCCAACCAGTGTTTGCTGTGAGTTAGCTTTAGCCTCAGTCCTTTAGTATTCAAGCTATATCTTGTACACAGCCATTAAGTAACTAGCTGACAAAATCCACATTTGTCAGCCAGATATGAGAAGTTGTTTTATTGTTTACTTCTCTGTGGATGTGCAGTGAGTGTGAGAATGGAAATCTTGACAGGCGAAGCAACGGTAACCAAGGAAGGTGGGACTTAGCAAAGTGCCGATTAGCTCCCCTCTGGGAGGGGTTCTTGTGTGTCTCTTTGTGTTTTCTGTGATTTAGCCTCCCTGGCAGACACAACCTTCCTCCTTTTTGGTGGAAGGTTTTAATTATTTTGTTCAGTTAGTGTGTCTGTTCCTTAGTGTGTCTGTTATCTGATTTAGTATTTTAAGTTAATATTCACTTGTCATCTAAGTGTTTCCTTTACCTTATAAAAAGATCCTTGTTTGTACATTTGTCTCCCTTCCTTTTTTTCCCCTGGTTTACTTTTAATTATTGTTTCTCCCCTGATGCCCTGGACCATCACTAGGGGAACATAATAAGAGTACAATTTTATTCAAAGCTTTTCTTCAGCTCATGTTTAAGCACACAGATAAGTTATCCATGCAGGAGTGTGGGCACATTCGTAATGACTGTATTTGTCTCCCGGCTGGACATTTATCACAAAATAACTTGCAAGCTTAATGAAAATCTTAACTTGCATTTGTTTTAACCAGCAGCACTTGTAGGAGATAATGCTTTTGAAGGGCCAGTTCACCCTAAAATGAAAAAAACATATTTTCCCCCTGGCCTGTAATGATATTTATCCATCTAGTTTTGGAGATAACAGCTGTAGAGATGTCTGCCCTCTCCCCAGCATAATGTGACTAAACGGCACTCAGCTTATGGTGCTAAAAGCACCAAAAAATACATCTGAACAATTCAAAACCAGTGTCTCTTTTCAAAAATCATAACCCAGTTATTCAAGATAATCGACACCTTGTTGTGGATAGTTTCATGTAGGAACCACTTTCTTTCTAGTAAAAAATAAAGTAGTTCAAGATAATCCACTGACCTTGTTGTGAGCAGTTTCATATAGGAACTACTTTCTTTCTGCAGTAGAATCTACTGGAACTACTTTAGAATCTACTGGAACTATACTAGAAAGAAAGTAGTTCCTAAACTGCTCACAACAAGGTGTGTGGATTATCTTCAGTAACCGGGTCATGATTTTTTTTCAAATGTATTGTATTATTTTTGGTGCCCTGGGCACCACAAGCTGAGTGCCATCTAGAAGAGGCAGAAATCTCCTTGGCCAATATCTCCAAAACTCTCTCTCCAAAAAAAGAATCTAGATGGATAAATAGCACAACAGGCTAGGGGGAAAATATGCATTTTTTATTTGGGAGTGAACTGTCCCTTAAAATCGATGTGCCCACAGCGATGAGTATCCTCATCTTTCATTTGGTTTCATTGTCCTGATCAGAAAAAAATAATTGCCTCTAAAGTTAATGATTGCTCAAAATGTGGTTTGACACTGACACTGAATCAGGGATAATGAAATGCACAAAAAAGAAAAGTGGAATAATACGGTGTCACATACTGTTCCACTGAATGCAGCTCACCGAGTGAAGTTAAGAGCTATGACTAGTTATTTTTTGTACAAAGCCAATAATGCCCATGAGAAATCAGAAATCACCTATTTACTTTTCACAGTAAGAAGCCCTCACTGCCAGCTATTACACCTGCTGGAGATTTGCCCCATCTCCCTGATGTCACGGGCGCCCATTGTTTTCAAAATTGCACTTTAAACAGCTTGCAGAGACAACTGCTATCTTGACATACCCCATCTATAATTTGAAACTACATGTGTATTGCCTCATGTGAAGGTGCCCCAAACATGCAATCATATGAGGAGTGATTCCGTTCTTTTGCAATGTGATGTGAGAAGCTCAATGAAGCCGAGCCAGCAGCGTGGCTGTGCGATGGCAATCTGGGGTTGTTGGTCGGTCCACCGCTTCGGATGGGCAGTCATGGCTCCCAGATAATGAAACCTATTGACTTTGGTGATGCTCTGACTCTTTTACTTCAGTGCCACTATGAGGGTGATATTTTGGGGGTTTTCGTAAACTACTGCATGGATTACCATGCAAATTGGTACTGATACTTATGTTACCTCAGGATTAATTATGATCACTATGGTGACTTTCTGCCTTGTGCCATCATCAGGTCAGGTAGGAACAAAAACTTAGTTAGGTTTAAAAAAAGATCTTGTTTTATGGTTAAAAAGACCCTTTCACAATGTTAGAAAAGCTTTCTAGCAATCACACATGTTGTTGAGGCAACAAAAACTAGCCAATCACAGTTCAGTAGCAGCCAATCACAGCACAATAGGGCAGAACTAGTATAAATCTCCAAATCTCGCAAGGCTCGGTTTCCCCTCTGTTGTTTGTAAACACACCATTCAAAGTTTTCCCCACTTCCCCAATTTAATGAGTGAGAGAGAGAGAGCAGCTGTGGTTTGAGTGAGCTAGAGAGTGAATGAAGAGAGGGAGTGGTGTTAGCGAGAACAAAGCAGTGATTCAGAGAAATTAAATTCTGACACTCTCTGATGTGCCAGCATGCTTGTCAACTTTGAGACCTCAAAAAAAGGGAGGATTTTGAAACCAAGCAGGGAAAATTCAAATTTCATGGTGAATGCAAAATAACAAAATAATAAGTACATATTGTTTGGCAAAACACATACTTGCAGGTGACCTATAACTGACAATAGGATCAGAGCATTCGGCCCTACCTAATCCAAATTTCAAAAAAATAACACAGGTATGTTAGTTAGGCTGCTCTTAGAAAAAATGTGCCCCTCTCCTTAAAAACTATCTGTAACAAACAGGAATTATTTTTCCAGAATGTCAGAATGAAATTTTCTCTCCATTTCTCTCTACATCTTTCACTAACCGAAGAGGACGAAGCGTGAGCAACTCTCTTCCACATCATGAAATGACATGGCATAGCTATATTATTGTCCGACTTTTAAAGTTGTAAGGCTTAAAGATGGCGTACAGTGCCAGAAACAGGTTGTATTAACAAAAAGCAGAAAAAAAGGAGTGAAAATTTGTCATAAATCAAGAGTATTGACAAGCCGGGAGGGAGGTCAATGAAAAACGCAAGTATGCACATCTGACGTCTCCTGATTTTCCTGGAAGTTAGAGCAGCTAGCGCCACCTTGAATAAATGTGTTTGACCATTGTTGGAAACATTCTGGATAATGTACAGGAACTACACAAATCAACAAAATATGTAACATGTCAAGCTTTTTAAGACATTTTAATATGGAAATGAGCACATTTCCAAATAACGTGCTAACATAAAACTAAGATGGTGAACATAAACAACATGTTGGCATTCTTTCTCTTTACCTTTAATGAGATGTTTTTCATTGATTTGATTTACAACTAATTCTAGTTTCAGGAGGTTACAGTGCAGTGTCAGAGATGAATACATTTTAGATATAGATAAAACTAAAGATAGAATATTTGAAGCATTGAATCTTGATGTCATCATGTTATGTGCAAATAAGTCTCATTTTGCTCCTTACTGTTATGTTTATGATGGAGACAGACACATACAGCCTGGATGTCCTCCAGACCCTCATCATGTGCTGTGTGATATATGGGACCTCTGTGGGGTGTGATGTAGGTCATAAGAAGTAATCAAATGCTTCAGAGGCCGCCGTTAAATGATGCTCTTTTTATAACATATCCAATGACAGGTGAATGACACAGTGAGTGGAAACCAAACTGAAACCAGTGGGCAACATTATGACAGCACGATTCCTCGCCTCCAAATGGCCACGATGTGGTAAAACTGCACCTTCAACTTTTCTGTCTTTGTGGCTTCTGTCTCACTATTTGTTAATTGGTCTGGCTTCGTGTTGGTTACCTTGACAACGCACAGTGCGCCGGGTGGTTTAGTGGACGGTCTTATTGCAAGCAGAGCAGGGAATATGTTGCAGATACATCTCATGCCTCTCCAGTGGCATATTAATGCTTAAGTTGTCCCTCAGGTCAGAGAGCTGTAAACACTCATGAATGTTATGAGGCGCTTCAGCCTTAAACCCAAGAAAAGCCAGAGGATTGGAGGGATTTTAAAGGAGACCAAAACACCAAACTGGCTGTGAAGGTAGACTGTTTTTTTTTCTTAGGTTACTTAGGTTGTACTTTATTTTACAGAACACTAAAAATATATAACAGGCTGTACTTTGTATCAAATTAGATGAAAACCTAAAGTAATATGTTCTTTATTAGACAGTATTAGACCCTTTTAACCCTTTATTAGACACATTACACCAGAACTGTACTGTAAACTAAAGTGTATCATTTCCCACTGTTAGACCCTTATGAGACTTTCTTAGAGGGTAATTTGAATTTATAACAAAACTGTATTGTAAACTAAAAGCACATATCTGCTACTTACCCTTTATTAAAAGCAATATGTGAGCCAGAACTATCAGGTAACCCTTAATTTCCTCCAGGCACAGCTGCGCTACGGTACAGCCGTGCTGTAGCAGTCAGAGCGATTCACAGCCATTCTAGACAATGCTTGTGATTCCACCAGAAGCGCTGCGGCACATCCCAGAGCTCTTCGCTCTAGCCCACTTCAAATACGCGCAGTCTATTTTTGACGGAAGCTGCGTCAGTTAGCACAGAGCAGATCGAATGGGCAGGAAGTCAGACACAGAAAAGGCAGGGGGAATCTGGTTAATTTTCAAAATAAAAGACCCTCTGCACACTGGCGATCATAAAGACAGACAGTAAAAGAAACTATTTAACCACACAGCCTACTTATCCATTGTAGAAGCACAAAGAGCAAGAAAAGAGGACCGAATCAACAAAATATGAGCAAGTAAATATAATCAGGCGGGCAAAGCACTCTGCTTCTGAAACACTTCTGTAACGCTGCCGGTGGGTGCTGCAGCCGTGCGGAGAACAGATCAGAACTGTGGTGCAGACGTGCCGCGCCTGGTGGAATTTCTGAGTAAGAGCCAAAATCACATACTGTAGGTAGAGGACAAGCTCTACCACTTGTATGGGATCTGCCAAAGATGGTGTGCCTCAAGGAGCAGATATGTGATGTCACTTTAGTTTACTTTAGTTGTAATGTGTCCCTAATTATCTTCTAATAAAGTCTAATAAGGGCCTCATAAAGGGTTGAATACTGTCTGAAAAAGAACATCTTCTAGTTTTTGTGTCAGTACAAATGATAGCTTGTTACATCGTATTAGTGTAAAATTACTGTAAATTACTGTAAAATAAAGCACAGCTGTTTTCTAAGATGTGTTTCATATCTTTTTGCGTCTTTCTTTTAAAGGTCTTTTTGATTATCACCTTGTCAGAACCCTCCATCTTTCCTTCTTCTATCTGTTTGCCTTTCCTCACCCATTTCCTCCCTTGAAAACTTTCTCCATCCCTGTCTTTGTGGTGTCTGCCAGTGCGCTCTGTGGTTAGGGGGCTGCTGTTTTCACAAGTAGGGGAAGGGCACGTCTTGCAAATGGACATGTCATGTGGAGCAATGCCCAGTCAGTTACACTGGAGAGAGCCCTGGGGTCTAGAAGCAGAGCAGCCAGGCAGACACTGAGAAAGAGGGGAGCTATCTTTGGCCAGGCGAGCCAGCATGCTCCCTGGGCCAAGCTGGATTCATGCAAGAGATGGACACAGTGAGAGGGAGATGGAGAGAGGACAGAAAGGGAGTCGGATGGCAGAGTGATGTGGTTGTTGATGGTGTTGGCACACAAATGTGCTCTACTGCATTATAAAAAAGAGAAGCTGAACACAATGTTCTCTAGGAAGCCATATGGGTTGTGAACAAAAGCCCATTTCAGACTTCAAAATTACATTTCATGTACAGGTGCTTATGTACTAAATCCCTTCATATTGACCATACATATGTTTCAGTGTATTTACCGCTTTTGGCTTTTCAAACTGTTGAAGAGAAATGTATAATGTATACGAGATGCACAAATATGCAGTATTTTCTGCACATTTTGCCCAAAAAATACCCCCAAACTAAATGCCAAAATAGGTTATTTGTTATCGGCTTTAAAACTGACCAAACGAGACCAACTGTTTTTTCTGATCTGGCAACCCTGAAGGCAGGATGATTTTTTCCCCCCCTGTTATTTAAATCCACCATGAAAAATGATCTGCCAGCAGTTTGGCTTAGCTTTTATTATGTTTAGGCACAAAATTTAAAGGAGCAATGGGTAACACTGCATGTCCAAAAATGAGCACTGCGGTGTATTAAATAGTTTGAAATCCTATTTAATTTACAATCTATGGTTTAAGGGAGTTGTTCCCCCCGCCTCCTTTTCCTCAAACTGGAGCAAGTCCAGGCAGGCTGCAGGAACACTCCAGGAGTCCCACACTGTAAGTTTATCAGCTGTTTATAACTGTCAGTTCTCTGTCAGTGTAAAGTTGTTATCCTGAAAACAAAAGCCCACTGCTCTGAAAATACATACTCTGGAGTTGCATGTCTGCCTGCCAGACTCCATTAACATCTTGCTCAATTGAACCTGCATAAATATATACTCCTAAAAGATTACTAAGGATTTCTAAACACACACTCAGTCATTTGACAAAGATTCAGCATTAATTTGAACGCTAATTAATGGGAAATAGGCAAACAGGCAAATAGATAGCTTTGTTTGCAATATATATAAATTACACTCCGGTTGGTATATGTGAAAGAAAATAAAAAGCCACTCTCACTTTGAGAAAAGTCAAGTAAAGAAATCTGGGGGCCATCCATCCATTTTCTGTAACCTCTTGTCCGTGAGGGTCACGGGGGTCTAGAGCCTATCCCAGCTGACTTTGGGCGAGAGGCGGGGTACACTCTGGACAAGTCGCCAGTTCATCACAGGGCTGACATATAGAGACAAACAACCACTCACTCTCACATTCACACCTATGGGCAATTTAGAGTCACCAATTAACCTACTATGCTGCATGTCTTTGGACTGTGGGAGGAACCCGGAGTTTCAAACTCAGGACCTTCTTGGTGTGCAGCAGCAGCGCTAACCACTGAGCCATCGTGCTGCATCTGGGGGCCAGTCAGTCATAATTTAAAATTTAAGATACTAAAATCTCTTCAAAAAGCCCGTCAAAATTTTATGATAGAAAAAGGCTATGCTCATTGGAAAAAATTGATAATAAGATGAAAGATGTTCTTGGCATTGCCACCAGTGACCACATGCGTCACCAAATCAATCAGAACTGAAACTTTAAGGATTAAAGCTTTAAGGTTGGCGAAAGGTTGTGATTTGGATTAAATATCTACGTGTTAAGTGTTATGACAATGTTTTGGTCACGGTCAAAATAAAACCCTGATTGATTGTAGTAAACATAATGCAAGCAGCAGTCTCCTCCCAGCTCACAAATTTTGGTTCCCAAAAAGTCATTCAAATTACTCCCAAAAGACGTTAATTTATGCTGTCATCAGAGTGTAACTAAAATGTTGTGGGAGGGTTACTTAAAAGGCTACGAACAGGGAAAATAACCCCCCAAAAAACTACTTCATGTGGTTTTTAAAGTGTTACATTGAACAAAAACATTAGAAACCTGTAGGGAATGTTATGGGAACATTGTGTTAGCTGGGCTGTGGTTAACTTTAAGCATTTGAACAAAAATGACCAGTGCTGTCTTTTTCTTGCGATGACCGTCTCATTTTGACATAAAATGAGATGTTCTGCTTTATATAGCCTAACATACCATATAATATAACAAAGTGGACAGGGTACAAGTGGAGAAAAAGAAGACGGGGGCGGGGGTATTAAGTGACGGAAGGCAAATAAAGATGAGAAGCAAAGGGTAACTGAGGCCAAGAAAGGAAGGGGAGAGAGAAATCATCCAAGTGTATCACTTTAATGAAGTATCATGACTCCCTCACCATGTGTCTGTCCCCCTCCTCCCGTCTCTCTTTCGACTCCGCGGTGTCGTCCTGACAGCGAAGGTGCTGCTGAGCCCAGCCTGTCATGGCGGAAAAGTCTGAACTAATTTGGAAACATGACCCCCCCGGTTCTGGAGGGCCTGAAATGGATTATGGGGGATGGGGGCAGATAATGTGATTCTCAAGCGTTTCTCCTGAAATTAAAGATTGTCTTGGTGTTATTAATACGCATGAGATGGAATCAATATTCCCCGTTTATTGCTCAATGTTCACATCCTGGCCGTGACTGATGTGATATTTATTTTCTTTACTGTGTTCTCCTCCTATAGGTCCAGCTACTCAAATAATAATGATTATGATAATAACCACATGGCCTCATAATATGATTAAAAAGAAAATAGAATGTTATAGTAAAATTATATTAATATAATTTACTCTTAGTGTACAGTGTCCTCTCCCCCATTATTCCTTGTTCCAAGCAGCAACAGGCAGATGAATCCCCCCAAACTACCTCCATAATTATAGCAGAGCCATATAAATAGCAGCTCCCTCTTCTCCTTCCCTTCTATCTCCTATATGTCAAGTGTGTGTGTGTGTGTGTGTGTGTGTGTGTGTGTGTGTGTGTGTGTGTGTGTGTGTGTGTGTGTGTGGCTCAGCTGTGCGTGACCGTGCCATGATTGGACGCTCTTAAGGAAGCGAAGCGTTACGCCAGAGAACAAGAGTGAGACAGAGAATTAGAAGGAGGGGGAAAAAAAGGACTGAATGGGAATGAGCGAGAGAAAAATGCAAAATGAAGAGTGGGAAAGAGACGAGGGAGAGCCACTTTAAATCAAGCACCTTTTAATCAGCGCTTTCACAATGGGGGACATAAAGATAACAAGGCAGAGAGAGGCTCCTGTTGGCGCTCTCAGAGGCTAAAGTCATAGATTTATGGCGAGCTGGGGAGAGTCCTCTCAACCATGTTTAAGCCACAGCAGCGCCGAGCTCCTGGCGATAGGGATTACACTGGCAAGGCCATCTCCAGACAAGTTATGAATTTATCTGGGATTTAGACTCCCAACCTGCTGCACACACAGGTGGCCGTGTGCCTCTGTCCTTCACCAACGCCTTGCAGGGAAGATCCACCTTCAGATACTTTTACGCTGCTCGCTAAAGGTCATTGTGTGTCTACTGTCCGATCTACTTTTTATACCCACTTTCTGTCAACCTGTCAAGTCTCATTGTGCTTCAAAATAATGATTTTGTTTGTTTCTTTATCTCAGGTCTACTTTCTCAAGGTCTCGTCTCTATTTTTACTCGGCCACATCTTGGTCTCAGACAAAGAGGACAAAGACGAGTCACGTCCAGGAGTGCAGGGATATCGCAAAGTTGTTACCGTAAGCAGCTGTCATCCCTAAAGGCCGTCACCGCTACCTGACCTCCATGAACGTGAATGCAAGAGCAAAGATGATCTATGTAAGAAGATAATGGACTACAAGCTGGGTGAGAGGAGCTGCTGTTTGATGAGGCTGCAGCCCCACGAAGTATTGAAAGGGTTGGAATCATTGTTTGGTTTCATGAAAACAGATACATTACACTAAACTTCACATTGATATATATGCAACAATATGTTCATTTTCACAGGCAAGATTGCGTTTCATTTTCATCAGTCCAATTCTAATTTAATATTTGCACCTTATTTTGCCGCTTCTGCTAGTTTAATATGCTTAATATTGCTATAGAGCATATCTATTTTGTGACAGTTTATTGTTCACATCGAAACAGGCCTCTAATAAAATTAATTGTCTCCTGATGTGTCTGTCTGAAAAATCCCATTTTAGCGTCAGAAAGATGAGAAGGTGTGTGGCCTTTGACAAATGGGTCCCATATTTATTTCAGTGACGTTGGGGTGAAAGAATCAGCCATCATCTGTGCTTACATTTGCTTGTCCCATTGGTTTTAATAGACTCAAGACCTGCCACTCGTCTCCTAAAGGGGCGGGACAGTGGTGACACAGATACAGGAAAAGTGTGCCATCTCGTTTTCTTAACTGCCTCCAGTGAGAGACGGGAGGGAAGACAAGGTGGGAAGACATGTCAGCTAAATCTTCTGAAATAAAATTTGGCTATCAACACCACAAAGAGTTCCTCTGCAAACACAAGCATCCAAAAGGAAACACACAGCATGGTGTCAATTCTGCAATGCAACGCTTACCGAGATGGCTGGGACCACATTAAACTTTTATCAGTGCTTAGAAAGGAAGCATAAAGAAAGGTAAGCTAACACTGTCTTACTTTCTCAGAACAGGTTTAACTCGTTGCTTCCACATGTAAACATACAATATCCTTCCTAAAATGTTATATCTTGGGTTCGCACTGCATTATCAAAAAAAATGTCAACTATTTCTACACATATATTCTCCGAAGTTCAGTGCAAAATTACAGCTTCCTCGATTCTGTCAGGCTGATACAAAAACCTGTAATATTAACAAAGGTAAGAGATGACAGCTATGCTAGCAGCTCTGTGAGGGTATACTTTGGAGCAGTGGCGCTTTGAACTAACTGCTAACGTCAGCATGCTAACTAACATGCTCATGTGTCAGGCCCCGGGTATGAATACTGTAGTCACACTATAATTTTGTTTTGTAAAGAACAGAGAAATGATGAGACAGGTAATAGGTAGTGCTTCATTCCCTCACTTCTGCCAGACTATATTTATACACATTTCTCTTCACAAACCCATTATCAGGTCACATAATCACAACTTAACAAAACTCTGGCAAAGATAGTTTTCACAGCTGATGTGTTATTCATCATATACAAATGAAAGAAAATACATTTTTCTACAAACTTCCTTAATCTGCTGCTTAAAGCTTTAAAAACACAATAACACAATTAATTGCAAATAATGCAGATAGTGACTAATAGGACACTAATTCATATTTATCATAATACTAACAATGTATAATGGATAATCCCATCAAAAAAAATGACATAGCTAGCAAAATTAGCATTGAACTACCAAATGTTCAGTTCCTAAGAAGTCAAAATCACAAATGTATTGTGTTGTACGTCACCTATTCGCCACTGTTTGGCCCAACAATGATAAATGCTCTAAGTCATTTTGTAGATATTCCTGGGCATTTTTTAATGGTGTTTCAGAGTTTCCTTTTCCTTAAAAATTATTTTTAAAATGTTAATGTTGCATTCCATCCAGTAATTGTTATGATAATGTGTGGACCAAGTGGCTGCCATCCCTAGAGCTGCTAGCATGGCTAATAAAATTGATATTCAAACTATGGTGTGCAAAAGTACAGATGGTCACACGTTGCGGTAGCATTTCAATTTGATGAAGACGTCTTGTTGGAAAAAGGATGACGAACCTCAAAAACAATGCAATAAAATGCTTTTACTCTTATGCCTGAAAAAGGAATAGGGCCTGAGAGTGCATCTCGGATAACTTTGAACTGGGCCGGATGCATTTTGGACCTGATGTTTGTTTGACAAACTGAAAAACTACCTTGTCAAAAAAAATTTGGTGTGGCCTTGCATCACATTTCTTTCTACCTATATTTTCAAGCATGAAAAATAAAATAAAAATACACCAGCAAACAACATAATGGGCTCTGTTTGTAAGATGTAATTTGTGCTCAACACACTTGGGCAAATGGTTTGTGTACTTAATATTTCCTGGAACTGGCAGAGAATGTGCACAATTTTCCTAGTTGGAAAATGGTTGCTGTTATCTTTTACATAAGCGAGCATGGCGATAACACTTTTAACTTAAGTGCACTATAGCTCTGTAGGTTGACTCAGATTGTGGTCATTGAATGATGCACTAACATTTTCTGCAGACATTTTGCAGAGTGGGAAGAGTGGGTTATTTTCTTAAATGTTAAAAGGGTGAAATTGTTCCTCTCTATGGAGTTTTAACTATGGGCTATTTCATACATCGGACTGGACTTAAAAAACAGGTGCTCTGTACACCAAAGGTCAGAGATGCCTGCATTCTCTCAAGAGATTCAGATCTTTAAAGACAGAGCCATGTTGCGGATATTAGATCACTGCTTGCACTAACAGACTCACGAAGCTCATCAGAAAAGCTGGTTCTGTTCTGGGAGTGGAACCGGAGCCTTTGGTGGTGGTGGTGTCATGGAGGATGATGCTGACGAAACTACTCATTATTCCAGACAACACCTCTTACCCCCTGCAGACCACTCTGGAGTCTTCTCAGAACACCTTTAGCCAGAGACCGAGACCAGCGAGGAGCACCACAGAACACCACGGGAGGTCTTTTTCCTGCCTGTGGCCGTCAAACTACAACTCAATACCAATATTCTGTGCAGTGCTACTTTATTGCAGTATAACTTTTTCAACACCACAAGCAGTGTGCAATATTACTTTAAATTATTTTCAAGTGCAATATTACTTTTAATATCATATCATGTTTAATATCACTTTTCACTATAATTATCATGTATCATGTGCAACATCTTATCTTATCTTATCTTATCTTATCTTTGTAATGACTTATTTCAGGATCAGATCAAAACTAATATTAAATATGTCTGACTCATTGTACATTGTTATTTCAGCACTACATTTGGGAGAGGTAGAATTTGTCATTATTCTTCCAAGTCTCTTCTCCTCTCATTCTCTCCCTCTCCTCTAATATCAGCACTGCTCTAGGTGGTCCGCTCCACTGCAGACAAACATATCCATGCCTTTGGGCAAAGCAGCAGGCGCAACATTTCCTCTGCAATAATTCTGCATTGTGTCCGAGCAAGCACTTTTGTCCCTTCCAAATGGAGCGCATGGCCTTTAAGCAACTAACCCGGACATAATGATGGCTGGGAGGGGGGATATGGCTCTGGGTGGGGTGGTGGTGGTGGTGG
>JAJHUR010096290.1:0-12286 GCA_027495735.1 Lutjanus campechanus
CTTGATTAGTATCACTGGTAACCTGTTTATCCTACGATTTCATGTGAAAAAGGGATGGTGTGAAAACGTTTGTGTCGCTTAAATTTCAATTTTGGTAAATTCTCAACAAGAGTTAGACGAGAAGATCGGTACCGCTCTCTTATGTTAAAACAAGGTTATGCAAGTTTTGAAAGAACACATGGCGCATTATAATTCTTTCTCAAATAAAAAGTTGAGATTGCAACAAAATGCACCGTTTCTTAGCTCAGTACAGTCATGGGTTTTGCTACTATTTGGTCCAAGTAGCTTATGATGGGTAATGCTAGCTAACATTAGCAAAATAATGCTGTGTAATGGGTCCATTCACAGACTTCTCTACTTGTGCTACTGTCTCTCTGTGTTTCAGCATGTTACTAGCTCATCAGACAGTTACAACAAAAGTGATATATTTTCACTTTAAGTATTTAGCTCAAGCAATCAGGCGATTAGCTTAGCTTAACAGAACGACTGGAGGCAAAGGGAAACAGCTAGCTGGGCTCTGTCCTAAATTCAAATATATTAGTAATAACTCCTCTAGTTTACACTAATTAAGACATTTTTTTAACTTTGCACAAAGCCAAGCTAGTTGTTTTAGTAGCTAGTTTTATTGCTAAGCTAAGCTAATCACCTGTAGGCTTTACTATAGCTCTATACTTATAAACACACAGACCGAGGGGGTATCAGTCTTCATATAGCTGAAAAATGCTGAACTGTTCAACTATTTTGGGAAAACGACATTGTTTAAAGGGCAGCTTGTCCTCATTAGACAAACAGCTGTGTAGGTCACCTGGGCAAGTAGCTCATGAGGAGGTGCAGTGGACCAACGGCTCGAAAAAACACAAGACCAGGTTTCATTTTCCATATGAAACCAAAAGTCAGTGTCCACCTATTTGAAGTTGTACGTTACGTTAAGTATGTCACTTACGTCACATGACTTACATGACATACTTAAGGTCCAGTTTTATCCAACTGGGCAAGAAATCAAGCAATCAAACAGGTGCTCAGTATTTATTATCAGTATTTTTGTTGACCTCATTTTTAGTGTTTAAAAAAGTGGTTTAGATCAGAACTTGCTGCAGTGTAATGCTGCCGTCATCCCAGATTTTAGCACTCGATTTGATGAGCGAAATCTTATCGTAACTGATGGAAAATGATCACCAAAAGCGTGAAAATAAGACCCGAGTTGTAATAAACCTGAATCATCCTTTAAGCGTCGTGTTCGGCTTGGTTAGAGTCCATCTTCCTCTTCTCCTGCTCCTGAAAGCAGACACATTTCTGGCTTCCTGCAGCTCCTCCGATGGACGTTTTAATAGAAAAGCTTTTCATTGGAAGACTGCTGAGCTACAAGACAACCCTTTGATCTCCTGCATGTGTGTGCCTCCTTCTGTGTGTGTGTGTGTAAAGTAAGTAACATAATGTGTATGTGTGTGTGTGTGGTGCCCGGTAAAGGTGAGAACATGAAACACTCTCTTTCATATTTAATGAGTGGAGATGGGGCTAAGGAATGTTGCAGTGTTCGCAGGAGGTATTCCCGTGGGCTGTCAACCTGCTCGGAGCCCTCAGTTATATATCACTCACAGCCGTGTGTGTGTCTCTGTGTGTGTGTGTGCATTTGTGTGTGTGTGGTAAGTATGCTTTTTAGTGAGTGTGCAGGGAAGAAAATTGTGCGTCCTACTGAAAGTTTAATAATTTGTTTTGAGGGGATGGGGGCAGGGGTTCAGAGAAGCATATGGCACGTGCACGAGCGCTGCACCAGCATTGTTTTGATATTTCTTCTCCGCGTGGGAGGACTTGGAGGGATTTGAGTGCGACCAGCCATCTATTGAGTCAGTAAACTAGGCCACGAAGTAGTAATAAATGTATTCTGATGACCGTACGGGATATTATATTATTGGTTTGCCGCGCCATCGTCCAGCCGCAGGGTCCTCAGGAGCCCGGAGGTGCTTCGCTTTCTGATTAGGAGGCTTTTCCTCTGCTGTTATCTCCGCTCTCATCCTGATTAACTTCGCATTGTCACTAATCAAAGCTGGTCTGATTCTAAGCCGAGCTGCACTGGAACACACTGTCCCAGAGCTCCGTGCTAGATTCAGCTTAGATGCTTACATGCGCTACGTACCCAGCTCGGGTCTGAATGATCACGCTATTATGCTAAAACACTGGGGTGTCCAACGGGGAATATGCTTTAAATGCTAATTGGTCATATCCTGGAAAGCAAAACGGGGGAACTCCTTCCAGTCGAGAGCCGTGTTCTGTCAGCGAGCTGTGGGCGAAGGAGAGAGGAGAGGGCAACTTTGAAAATCCTGTCCGGTATGACTGATGACTGCCAGGGGTTTGGGGGGAAGATCAGCTTTGATCACAGGGAACAAAGGCAGCATGTTCTGCAGCGCAATCCACATTCAGAAAGAGGCTGAGAGAGCAGAAATATCTATGACTTTGCAGTGCTTTTGAAGAGTTAGAGCAAAGTTAGAGCGATTCAACCGAATCTTGAGCGGTGCGTATCAGTCATGCTACGCACTTAGGAATAAGGGTTCCAAAAGGGTTCTTCCTGAAGGGCTGAGGGTCCACGTAGAACCATTTGATTCTGAGGAACCCTTCTTAGAAGAAAGAGTTTGTCAAGGGTTGTCGAAATCCTCGAGGAACTCTTTCATTAAGTGTTTGTCATGGTTTTTTGTACCATAATATAAAAGGGTTCTCAATAGAATCCCCTGGATGGGTTCTTGAAAAAACCAGTGGAATATAAAACATTTCTTGGTAGAACCCTCTCAGTGGATTCTAGATAAAAACATGGGAATATAATAAGGTTCTTGGTAGAACCCACTGACTGTGTTCTTGATTAAACTCTTGAAATAGAAAAAGGCTCTCTGTAGAACTCCCTCAGTCTGTTCCATATAGAACCCTTGGAATATAAATATGTTCTCAGTAGAAGCATCTTGGGGGGTTCTAGTTACTCTTGGAAGATTAAAAAAAAGTTCTCTGCAGATTCCCCTCAATGGGTTCTATATAAAACTCTTGCAACATAAAAAGATTCTGGGTAGAACCCCCTGGGTAGGTTCTAGATAAAATCCTTCAAATATTAAAAGCTTCTCAGTCAAACCCCCTTGGTGGATTCTAGATAAAACCCTTGGAATAGTAAAAGAACCCTCAGTTGAAATCCCTTGGTGCGTTCTTGTTGGCTACCTTAGGTAGCCAAGTTGGAGAGGTTCTATGCAGAACCTTTCGGAAGATGTCACTGTGTCACTTTCACAGCAGCGTCTTTTAACCATCTGCAAAATTTGGGTTTTCTAATCAGCATAGATGAGCTGAAACATATCTGAGAACAGGAAACAAGGAAGGAGAAAGTTGACCGAGGTACCAAGCTTGCTCAACTGTCATTGGAGCAGAGAGCAAAAAGGGGGCGGGACTTAGGAATGGTCAATTAAAAATAATAACTATAATCTTATACTTGTTTCCAGCTGTTACATGAACATTTCTCTTGTTCTGTTGCACTCATTATTATCTAATCCAATATAGAAACATAAACAATGCACCACACGTCTGCATCTCATTTTTCTGTATCAATCAGTGTGTTGTTGTCAAGGCTGTTGCTATCGTATGAGTCATAAGCAAGCGCCATAGGCTATGACACAGCTCTTTCTGACAGAACCTGTCAGAATGCTAATGGTTAGCTGTCCTGTCGAAGAGAAACTCCGTCTTTGCTTAAGAGCTGGAGGAGGCTTATTCATTCCTTCGTGAGGCTGCGCTGAGTCATCCATACTGTTGATGAACGGTGCACTAAGTCTGCTAAGAGCTGAAATAACTGTCCACCATCCTGAGAAAAGTGCATATATGTGTATGCGTGCATAAATGTCTGATGCACGTAAGGGCTTCGGTTTGTCACCCTAATTAATCTTAGAAAAAGGAACCGGAATAGAAACAGCATCAGGTACCTTGTTGGTAAATAAATGCAAGATTCTTGTGTGGAGGATATAATGTAAGACTGAAAACAAAGTGTAAGTTTTGGATTATTTTCCACAACTCCTGTGTTTGAAAATGTAATAATCCCAATAATTATATACTCAGTCAAAAGAATTCATTCATTCATTAATAAAAAGCCGTATACCATGTGTCCTGCTTAACTTGCCTCACAGGTACCAGTGAAAAATTGGTTGTAATTGGCTGTTGTGTGCTGTTTGCTCGGTTGTCTTTGGCTCGTAACATTTGCAGCCGAAACTATTAAACAGCGAGAGAAACATGGAGCAGTTGACGCTGTGAAAGTTCAACACCCTCAGGGTTTGTGCTCGCTCTCGTTGAAGCTGTTAAATCTATGCAAAGTTCCCACATCAAAACACAATATTTACAGCACGGAAAAAAAAGATGCAGAGCATAAATATTTTAGCGATTCAAATTCAGCCACTAGATCTATCAATATTTGGTGTTATTTTGCAACTTTTTCTTGGAGTGGGATGTATTTGATGCACAGCTTTAAAGAGCCAGTAGCCTCTTTAAATCAATCAGTGTGACAAGTTGCTGAGAAAACACACAGAAGTGTTTTTTGTTTTTTTAAAATCTCATGTCTTGTTGCCGTCTAATTTTTATAAAAGATTTCAGAATATTCATAAGCCTGAACCCACGCCCCACTTAGAAAGAACCCTCTATTTAAAGGGAGAGGTCGGATTTTTTGAAGTGGGGAAGTTATCCACAGTAGATGGTGGTGAACACGCCCCCAGTTTGGAGTACTGGTGTTGGAAGTGATGTACAGCTGTGGACAGGGTCTGCAGCAAAACTTATTTTAGCAACTTAAAAAAAGTCCCAGCTAAAAAAAAAAAAATCTGCACACTTTACAACAAGACTACACTTATAAATAATTTATAAATGGTTTACTGTATAATTAGCTTATTAATTAGGTTGCAACCACTTTATAAATCATTCATAAGCTTTCACAAGACACAAGACAAAAAGGCCTAAAGTGACTTGTTGCTTGTTGCCAAATTCTGAGCCCACATTTCTCTGCACTGTTAAGCCTCAGATCTCATTGCTTACTTCGCTTACTACTTATTACTTTTTAACAAATATTTAACCACCGTCAGCATATCTTAACGGAGAAAAGGTTTAATTTGGCATCAAATTAAGATATCAAATGACCAGATTGAGACACTAAGGTTTTGCCAATATCCTTCTTGAACTTTACAGTACAGCTTATAGTTTATTAATGCTTTTTATTACATGGCTTTGTTGAATACTTGATCCTGATTGGTCAGTTACAGCATTCTGAGGCCTGTTATTTATGTATAACAGACCATTTCTATGAAAAACAGACCATTGCTATGGATGCAGCTCTGATTATGGACTTTGGAGAAGTGATGCAATATTTTTTAAATCCATAAAATCACTTTGAAATTAATATTTTGTGTCAGATTATTGATTTTGTTGGTAAGTAGCCATGTAATAAGCAGGATAATGTGCAGTGCGCAGGTATTTATTGAGAACTAAACCTTTGACAGGGTGATGCAGGACTTGAATCATCCTGAATAATGACCTGCTCAGTTATCCCTTATATAAAGTGTTCACAACTTAATTAATAACCTAATTATAAAGCATTTATAGAGGGTAGTCTTGCTGTAAAGTACTCCCAAAAAAATCTGTTGGTTTAAGTGTACACTATAATAGAATATTCTCACCACTTTAACTTGCTGTCAGACAGCCCAGAAACGCAGTTATATAAACCAGATATCTCTTTCTCCAAACCAACCAGACTCCATTGAAAAAATCTGTAATTTTACCTTGCATAACACAGAAATTGCTGGTCTACCGCTGCCATGATTGTTTGGGTTATTGTGTGACTTTGGTGAACCTGAACCAACCCTGTAAAACACAGAACACTAACACAACACAAACAAACCATAAAATCGAGGCAGCGGTAGACGAGAAACTCCTGTTGTCTGCGAGGTAAAATGACTGATATCACCAATGGAGTTTGGTTGGTTTGGAGCGAGTCAAATTTGGCTTATATAACAGCAGTTTCTCATCAGAAAAAGGCTCTCTGACGGCGAGGTAAAGTGCTGAAAATACTCTAAATATAGCATACACAAACTTGATATTAATTTCTTTAGGTGGCTAAAATATGTTTTGCTGCTGACCCTATCCACAGCAGTTAATTACTGACTCTCAACACGTAACCTACCTCAAAAAGTCTGAACTATCCCTTTAATGTGTTACTGCGCCATCAAATTCCTGGTAATTATCAACAGTAAAATCATGCCGTAAAATTATTCTGTATCACAAGAAGTTTTCATGCAAGATCAATATGCTGCTGCGAGTTCACTCATTGAATAAGCCCCTCATTGTTGTTGCCTTGCTGAAAAAATCCAGTTCCAGAACATTTTCATCACAAATCAGAAGGTGTCAAATTGGAAAAACTCATTTCATCTGTTGGATTTGTGTGTGTATGTGTGTGTGTAACTAACAGCAACTATGGGCCTAATAAATAATGTATAATAAAGTGCCAGAGCTTTCAAACATTAGTCACCTCTCTGACTCACAGGTGAAGTTTTTATTACTGTGTCGTGCACACAACTGCAGCCTAACAAGAAAAAAACATGCACTGTATAATACTTGAGAAACCAGAATAATTACCGACAGTAAAAAAAGATGTTGTAAAATTATTCTGCTACAGCGATATTTTCATGCAAGATCAATATGCTGTTGCAAGTTCATTGAATAAACAAGGCCTTCATTATTGTTGTCCCGCTGTTGTGTTTTTTTTCTTACAGAGCTTCCATACGGCTGGGAGAAAATCGATGACCCCATTTACGGCAGCTACTATGTCGAGTAAGTTGGGTACATCTTTAATATGTAATGGCTTGCTTTTGATTTTCAGTGCGGCCCGGTGGTGCTGTATTAATCATATTTATTAGGAGCAGACTGGCGCTGCAGCCAGGAAGCGCTCGGCCCCTTTTGTCTGGCTGCTGACGGCTCGCTGTTTGTTTTTGCGAGAGGAAGTTTATTCGTCTCTGTCTGAGCCGCTCATCACGCCGCATCCAGATCTGCAGATTAGCTCATGAGCAGAAATCAGCGTCTCCTTTTAAACATTCTGCATGTGTCTTCATCCATAACCGCTGCATCGTTCGAAACAGACATTTCTGTTTGCTTAAATAAAGTTGGATAAATGAGCCTTTAGAAATAAACGCAGAGGTTCTCCTGAGAACCATTTGCCACTGAAGGAAGCGTTGTCTGTGAAGATTCTCAGTCATCCAGGTAATGGAATTCGTAGAGAGGGTTGTCATAGGCAACCCTGCCAAGTCCAGTTGCCTACGACAACCCTTTCTGCGAATTAAGGAAGTGTTCCTTAAGGGTTCCGTGTAAGACTAGGTGTTGTGTTAAGAATCCACTCAAACAACCCTTTTTGGAAGAAAGAGTTCGTCAAGGACTATTGAAAGCATTTAAACAATAGTAACTGTAACATAGACTGTTCAAATGATGGATGATGATCTTTGTCTTATCTGTAGAATACAACATGGTTCTTCATAGAACCCTTGCATGACAAGAGGTTAATAGGTGAAACCTTTTGAAAATGTGGGTGGGTTCCACAAGAAATCCTCGGAATATGAAAGAGTTCTTGGTGGAACACCTTGGGTTGGTTCATGTTAGAACCTCCCTGGGTGGGTTCTAGATGAAACCTTTAGTACATGAAAGCGTTCTTAGTAGAACACTTTAGGTGGGTTCGCCATAAAACCCATGGAATATAAAAGGGTTCTTGGTAGAACACCCGTGGTGGGTTGTTTAAACACCCTTAGAAAATGGAAATGTTCCAAATAAAACCCCCAAAGAGGGTTCTCAGTGGAACCATTAATCCATAAAAAGGTTATCTGCAGAACCGTTCTGAGTAGAACCTTTTATGATTCTAGGTACAGCCCTGTCTGTTGGGTTCCAGTGTGGTGGGTTCTAGGTGAAACCCTTGTAATATAAAACAGTTCTTGGTGGAACACCATAGGTGGGTTCTCGATGAAACCCTTGGAATATAACAGGGTTCTTGATAGAACACCCTGGGTGGGTTCTAGATGAAAACCTTGGAATATAATAACGGGTTCTGGGTAGCAGCCCCAGAGAGGATTCTGGGTGGAACTAGTATGGCATGGAAAGGTTCCCTGTAGAACCTCTCATGGGGGGTTCTGACTGGAACCTCTTAGAGATGGTTCTAGGTATAACCCTGTATGTTTAGTCCAAGGTGAAACCCTCTGAAAGAGTTCAAGGTAGAACCTTTTGTAAAAGATTCTACCAGGAACCACATGTGGACAAACTGAAGAACCCTTTGTGGTTCTAGTTCTAGTTCTTCTGTTTCTCAGGGTGTTGCCTGTCCCCCTCCACTGAACCACTTGTCCCCCCTCCCTGTTCAGAGGTGTCATTTCTTTGGCTGGATGCTCTCGACTCCGCGGCGTAGGGACGGGGGATCTATTTTTAGATGGGCGGAGGGGGGTCATTTGGCTCGACTTTGCTTTAAAAAAGCCTCCAGAATGACAGTTGACTCCTCGCCGCCTCGCGCTCCGTGTCCGCTCCCCCCCCCCCTCTCGAGATGCTCCCATTGTCTCGCTCTCGTCATGTAAATATCATAAAAGAAGTTGCCAGACCTTGAAAATTATGCAAGTATGTAAAAAAATATAGTCAAGCTGTTCTGTAATTAGCACCGTGATCCTGGGGTGTTCATTAAAAGATAAGGAGATGGTGTGTGTGTTTATGTGCGAGCACAATGCAGCCTGAGAGAGTGAGGGAAGGATCTAATGATGACTAATTATTTCACTCCGGCAAATTACAGTATTTGTAGTCACTGACTATCATCCCTCTCGCAAAACTAAATTAAGAGCGACGTGGGATGTTAAAGGAAATCTCTGTTTCATGTGTAGGTTTCCTCCCAGTCACTTATTCACATAATTCTGTTTCTGAGACCGGCTGAATGTCGGAAGAAAAGCCCAGAATGAGTCGTTTGTTCTGCAGCAGCTCTGTTACATAATGTGGGGGACCGGCCATTTAATTAATCATCACAGCAATAGCTGCCGTAGTGCCGGGAGTTTTTAGATCTGATCTTTGGGGGGCTGAGTTAAGTGCGGCAGGATATAGTGTTAAATCTGATTTTTTTTTTTCTTTTCTTTTTTTCTCATCATCGTAGCCATATAAATAGAAGGACCCAGTTTGAGAACCCCGTCCTGGAGGCTAAAAGGAGACTCCAGCAGCAGCAGCAGATGCAAAGCCAGGGTCTGTCCTCACTGCCCCTTCCCACCATCTACAGAGGTAAGACCACCACGCTGATGTCTTTTAAAGGACAAAACCATTAATTTCCCATTACGCGGGAATATAGTCAAACTCATTATCTGTCTATATATTTGAAAAGAACATATTTAAGCCAATATAACTAAGTGCCGTTGAATGATTTTATTCAGCTGTTAACCTTTACCGTTTCCAGCCGAAAAACTGCTTTTGCACTTCCATTTATCATCTCAGAAGGTCTGATATTAGCTTAAAATATTTATGTATTGCACTTCCTGTGTTTCATCATAGCCAGAGCTGTTTGAAATATTATGTTATAAATATTGGATGTAAATAGATGCAGTCAAAACATAGATGAAGAAATTTAGGTTTGTCTAGAAAAATCAAGTTACAAAACCTTTTCATTACAGATCAGAAGGTGTCAAATGAAGAAGCTCAGTGAAAATCAGTGAGGTTATTGGAGTAACTGACAGCAACTGTGGGCCTTTAAAAGCATCATAATCAATAAATAATGTACAGAAATTACAGCGCAACAGCTTTCAAACAAAAAAAACTTTAACTTAGCTTGTACTCGAGTCAAACGACTCTAACAAGACACAAAAACATCATGCCTGTATACCAAAGGTGTGGACTCGATGTGTTGACTTTAGACTTGAATTTACAGAATTAAAAAAGATCTTCAGCTGGACTTGGACTTAAACACCAGTGACTCGTGACTTAACTCGGACTTGAGCCTTTTGACTTCTTCTGAGCTCAGTGATTGAAAAGTCTGTTATAATCAATTCATTTCCTTTTATTTTCTGGATTGAATAATTGTTCACTCTCAGCATGTTCACACTAAATTTCCCACAATCCCCAGATCCAGTTTGTTTGAAAAATCAGCAGCCATTCGAGTTGCAGGAGAGGATAATTGAGAACTAACGTCGAGTTTCTGAGCTCCAGCTGGAAAACGTGATACCGAATCTGGTGGTCAACAAAAAACAAACTGCAGTATTAAAAAATGTGCAGGTCCAAAAATTACAGCCTGCGATGCAACAAGTTCCAACTTCATTTTGAGCTGCATGAAGAACTGTAAGTTTCGGCTAAGAGTTAGCAAGCTAATTCTTAGCTAACAATAGCTTAAGAGTTCAAATAAATAATCAATCTTGCCTTCTTTTCCAAGCTTGTGAGACGACATAAACTTAAACACATCAAAACTGGACAACCATTCCAATTTCAGAATATTTCAGGGTTGTGTTGAGTCATTTCATATAAATCGACACTCTTAAATCAGTTTAGCAGGTACAAATTTTGTTCCTCGACTTCAGGAGAAACCTGATACTTTGATCACCATAGCAACATGCAAAGACGGGTTACAGCCGTGCATTATAGCTCGTTTTGCTCGTTAGGAGCAGGACGACTGCTGCTGTTGATTGACAGCGAGCTGCAGCATCACATCCTGTCTTTAAGACTGAGTGAAACATGATGGAGGAAGTGCAGCACTCTGGTGGGACTGATAGTATTTTGCTCATATAAATAGTGAACATGTGGGTTTTAAATGTGATTCACTGTTTTGTTTAATGATCGGTTTGCTGCACCTGATTCCAGCACCAACTCTCCAACCAGCAGTCGGATGTACTGCTGGAAAGAAAAAAAAAAACTGTCTGGACTGATGAAGTGGAGGTTTGTTTCCATAGTAACGTAGTAGTCCACCACTCTGAGTCGAGAGCCTGTCTCCGTGGTTACACTCTGTGTACATTCCAGTGAGGCTCTCTCTTCCCTCCTCTCCCTACCTTCCACCTCCCTCCTCCTCCTCCTCCTCCTTCTTTTTATTTTCCCTCCAAACTTTCGGCGCCAGTGGAGGATGCCAGCCCCTGTTCCACCCTCCCCCGACCCCCCCGTGTTCAGGTCGCCCCGGTGCCCGAGCGCTGTCACAGCCTCGGCGACCTCTCTCGCTCGCCGACTCTGGGTCGCAGGGCCGCCACGTACGCCAAATCCTCCTCCGCCGACGTCTCCCCGCTCCGGCGTGTTCTGACTCGCCGGATGAATATGTGCCCCCACCAACACCAACACCACCACCACCACCAGCAGCAGCAGCAGCAGCAGCCACTTCACACCCCCGCCTGCGCTGTGGTGCTGGAGCAGCCTGTCTGTAGCCCCTTCTCCCTGTGGCACTTTGTCAGTAAGTAGGCCAAGAGAGGAGCAAAGAGGAGGCTGACTGTCGCTCTCCTGGCTGCCTGCGCTCGTTTGACTTACTGTAAGCATGCTAGCTCGCAAAGCAAGCTTTTTCCCTCGAGGCAGCTGAAGGATTTGTGTGACGAGCGTGTACCATGACATGTCTTATCGCCTGGCATAAGCAGGCAGGAGAGTGTAATCACTCAGTCGATGTCTGGACCAGTGACGGCAAACAATGTATGTAAACTAGCGCACTGGCCCCGTCTCCCTCAGAGGTGAAAAGATTGGAGACTTGGTTAAGTGTGACTAAGCTTGTTGGCTGAGATCCTCTCATTCCTACACAAGGCGCCCCTCCTTCCAGAAATCTCCCAGCTCTCCCTCCTGCAGATATCTCCCAGTCCTTCCCCCTAACCCTTTCAAGCATCTTCTCTTGGAACTTGATCCCTGATTGACAGCATGTCATTTGCTGATTTTTTGCTGCTTCCTTGGGATGGGACGGAAGACCCGCACCACTGACGCTCTCTGCACCCCTTCTGCCCGCCGTGTCCCAGCATGGGAGGAGAGGAACGGATCTAAGTTTGGTATATTTGGAAGTACACGGAGGGATGTTGCATTCGTTACCTTGCACGGGAGCCGAAATTGAACCACACCTGCATCTTTCAGCACCACAGACCCACCTCTGTCCAAAAATCGCTGTTTTGCAGCTGCAACCCCAATTCCAAAAAAGTTGGGAGGTTGTGTAAATAAAAACAGAATGCAATGATTTGCAAAAACGTTTCGACTTACATTCAATTAAATACAGTACAAAGACAAGATATTTAATGTTCAAACTTATGAACGCTATTGTTTTTTGCAAGTATACACTCATGGATGGTGT
>JAJHUR010096295.1:3964-18144 GCA_027495735.1 Lutjanus campechanus
TGTTTAATGCAGTGGTGACTAAAAGGGAAAGAAGTGAGTGAGCATGTAGTCCCTGTCATGTAGTGTCTACATGAGCTAATTCTAGTCGAAACCACTTGGGCGCCGCTTCACTTTCTGTAAAATAGAACCGAACCTGCCAGGCAGCCTGCAAAAATATTACTAGGATGGTGGTTTATATGCTCGTCTCTGACTCAAATCATCCGTGGATGAAAACATTGTTTATTGGCAGTGAAAGCTAAATGTCTTCGACATGAGGAGAATTCTAGTTGAACAAATCAGAATACAGCGTGGTTCACTGGATCCAAAAGCGACTGACGAAAAGAGAAGACAAAAACGGGAGAAAAATACCCATTTTTTCCCCCCCTCTTTAGAGGATGACAAAGACAGTGCAGGAACACTCACAACAGGCTCTGCTGCTCTTTCCCTAGAGCAGTAGCTTGGCTGCCTGGATAGAGCTGAAACGGGCAGGACCAAAGAGACTGAAAAAGTACAGCCAACAACATCCTTAACGGGCTGCCTCCCTGTGACATTTCAGCTGTGGCTCGAGGCTGCGCGCTGGAGACATTTAATGTGTGTGTCCGTGTATATGCGCGTGCACACACGTGTGTCTGTTCATGTGCATTGTTCTGGCACTTCCACAATTTGAAGTCCGACGAAAAAAAGCTCTTTGATCAGCTGGAAAATGCATCATCACAAACACAACAACAGGCTGTTTTCCTCATGAAAACTTGATATGGTTCTCACAGGACAGTGACAGTGCAAACATATGAAAAAGTTAAAGAATCTAAGGCATTGCTGCAAATTACTCTACCTAACAGTACATACAGTAGTTACCATGAGCTCAGCCTTAAACATCTAGAGCAGTAAAATGCAAAAGTAAATAATAAATCCAAAAACATCATATATAAGTATACTTTTACTTTTCATACAAGTATATTTTGTTGATAGTACTTAAGGAAAGGCATAAGGAAAGTTTGAACGCAGGACTTTTACTTGGAGCAGTGTGTGAAGTACTTCTAAAAAGTCTGTATACTTCTTCCTTCCTCTTAGTTTAGGCCAGACTTTGTCCTAAAACGACTCAGGCCATCATGCAGTGAACGGAGAGTTGACATAATGGTGGGAACCTCAGGCGCTGTGGTTACAGCTAAGTACTGGACACCAGCATAAAAATCATCTCTTGCCAGCATCAGGATCTTATGAACGTCATTTAACACTACTTTTCACTTTGAGTTCCATCCATAATGAAAGAGCCCCGGATACCTCTGTTTGGTTTGCCGCTCGAAACCAGGTTAATGGTACTAAATTAAGACTTGGGATTCATGTGAAAAAAATTACAATTAGCATTAAGTTGCTCCAAGCTGATCCTGTTTTAATCACAAGGAGGCATATCATTTAAATAACATGACTCTGCTGCATATTTGATTACACTTTAATTTTGAAATGTGTGACCTACAAACAATGGGCACCTTCATTCTCTCCCTTATACTATTCATTCTATCTGTCTCTCTTTTTTTCTCTTGCTGTCTCTCTGTGTATCTATCTCTCGCTAGCAGGGATAATTATAAGGCTTCAACATAATTGTTTTTGTTAACCCTAGTACAGCATAATAGCATTGCACGCCTTGTCAATTTGCTTTCAGGTTGAAACACCAGAAAACATGTTAATGTGGTTGAGGAAGTCTTGAAACCCATATTTTAACATTAACATCTGTCACAAAATAAGCAATCACATTTAAACTTAGATAAAAAAAACAACCTTTGTCATAGATGTATAGATGTAAGAAAAAATCACTCACTACTCACTGTATAGTCCACTACATAGTGCTGTCTGAATTGTTACCTTTTTTTTGGCATTGTGAAACGTAGTGTACGACTGATGGTCACTGATCAAGCAATATTTACCATCATGCATTGTGCTGAAACTAGGGCAACAACATTAAGTAACTGCGGGGAGTAGTGTCCCAGAGTGTGTCTTCTTCACTAGATAGTACATAGAAATCCCTGTTTCGCAAGGTAGGGAACAGTCACCGATTTTGGACACAGCCTATGTGTGTTTGTGGATCTGTGAGGCACAGCAGCACTTTGAACTAAATGTTGTTGGAAGCATGCTAACGTGCTCACAGTGAAAATGTTAACATGCTGATGTTAGGCGGGTTAGCAGTTGTTGCTAACACCTTTAAAGGTTAACTTTATTGTGACATATACAACCACACAAAGCACAATTATAAGCCAGATTCAGTCTCTGTTGTTAACATATCTTAATTTTAGAAGCAGAGGGCTGCTGCTGTGCAGCCAGCTCCAGTTCTATGCCAGCCCTTTGATCAGGGGGTACTGACTGGAGAGGTGACCTAGCATACATGTTTTTTGATGGCGGAGGAAACCAAAGTACCCACAGGAAGGCACAGAGAGAACGTGCCAACACCACTGTGTCCAAAACGGGACTCGAACCAACGACTTTGAGGCCAAAGTGTCAACAAATGTGCCACTGTGCTTCTCATCTGCTACTATCATTCACTAAGAAAAATAGAGCTGCGGCTGATAAATATCAACATAAAATAAATGTAAACTGGAGATAATGTTTAAAATAGGGATAATAAAGTGCCTGTGATGCCTGGTTGACAATAGTATTTTCATATTCACAATCCCTTGACTTTATAGTTTGATTCCCAGATGCATCGAACTCGCTGGAGGCTTTATGCATGCGCACACAAACACAAAGACGTGCACATGTTCACACGCATTAACACACAGCTTTGATAGCACCCGAATTTTTCCAGCTTAATGATCAATTCTTGAGATGCAATTAGACAACCTGTCAGTGAAGCCTGAAGTTACTGTGTGTACATGTGTGTGTGTATGCATGTTCATGTGGCTGTCAGTGTGTGTGTGCATGTGTGCGTTTCCCTCTCCTGTGGTGTAATTGCCAGCGGTGCTGCCACAGGGGCCTCCGGCTATAAGCGAGCAGCCAGAGACAAGCCGGCCAGGAGAGGAGCAGTGGCAGTAATTGGCCAGAGTGAACCTGCAGAGAAACATATGTAATCAGAGGAGGAGACAAAAAAAAAACACACAGAGCGCAGCAGAGACAGAGGGAACATGTCTTCCCTTCCTCGCAGCAGAGAGGAGACAGAAACACAGACATCCGAAACGTTTGTATTACTGTACTGTCTTTGCTGTGCTTTAAGGAGGGAAAGTTAAACTTGAAAAGTTCACACAAATAAAGGAGACCATCTTCACCAGAGACACAACACCGTGAGTCATTTGTCTAAATGCTTACAACTACTGAAGTGAACTCTTGCAGTCATGCAAATAATTCTGTTCTTTCCAGAATAATGAAAGCATTGGTTGTATCATTATGTTCCAAGATCGAAGTGGCACAATACGCTGCAAAAAAGACAGAGGACTGGGTAAATGAAGCATCTGATAGGGAGGTGTCTGGTCTCCTGCCAACCATCAACGTTGTTTTATTGTGTACCATGAAATTGATCTTTCTGTAAACTCTCGCTTGAATTTGAATTCAAACCCACATTTAATAGTTTATCCATTTGAAGAAACAGTGCAGTCATACGATTAAGGCGTTAAGGCTCTGGATTCACAAGTCAGTCTCTAAACACTTCACTCAATAGAGACAATTTCATTGTGAAAATTGGGTGAGACAATTAGAGAGGTGAAATAAACCCCAACTGCCAAACCAATCCAAAGTTTTTAGGGTGGCCCTTCGTATTGGGGCTGTGACAAGGTGTTCTTATGCGTTGTTTCATTTGAATTGGGTTGGAATTTTCAAGTTCCCAGTTGCAAATTTCAACTGGAACTGGAACAGAAAGTCTGAGGAACCTTACCAACCCCAACGTCAAAATCCAATATGGCTGCCCCATGCATCAACAGTAGTGAAAGCTGTTTATTAATACTTGTGTCTTATTAAATGAGTCATAGACACTAAATAATGTCTGTAGATATGTTGCTACTTTGGTACAGTGCTTCAAGTAAGCACCTTGCATTTAGAAATCCCCACACGCTCAGTAGGTGGTGAGATCTCCAATTATCTAGTATTGCAAGACTATCAAGGATCTTATCTTGCCTGAACAGAGAGAGACTGGGGAGTGACAAAAATAGTTGTCTTCCTCTGTGGCTCCTTTCATTCCTACCTCGTTTGGTCCAGACTGTCTGACTCTTCTGTTTGATCCAAATCAGAGTTACAGGTTTAACTTGGGTCTGCACCAAACAGCCAAATCTTGGTCTGATCAAAAGAGGTGGTCTTGGTCCGCATCAAATTGTACCATGGTTTGGTTTGTTTCTAGTGCAACAAAAAAAATGTTTTTTTTATTTTTATTTTGGTTGGATCGGACTTTCGGATCAATTACAGAAAGTTCTGGCAGGCTATTGTCAGAGCCTGGAAAAAGGGAAAACACTGCAACAAAACAAAATGAACCATGGCAGCTCATGGGGAGAGGGAGATACCAAATGTTTAATTGATATCAGGTCCAACAACTTTATAGAGTCAGTTGGAAAACTTACAAAAAGCCTCACTTTTCAATTATTTATAGATACAAAAAAAAAAACCATCAAGGAATCACGCCAACATCAGGTGCACTCCCGTCAGCAAAGCAGTCAGTACCAAGTAGGGAAACAAGGCTCACATAAGTGATGACAAAAGGACATAGGTATGTCGTGTATTGATCTTGAGTGTGACTGCATAATTGCAATGTGAAACCAAAACTAACTGGATCAAATGTAACAAAAATGGGAACCTTAGTTTGGACTTTCAGGCGTGAAAAAGAAGAAAGTTTAAAGTCAGAATGCCCAGGCAGATGTTATAATGCTGAGCAAGCAATAGAAATTATGATTGTAGAGACACTAAACCTACACAGACCATAACCATAAAGGTGGCAGATCAGAAAAGATTAATTTGAGTTGCTTTTGGAACCTCTTTTATTGTGAAAATATGAGGACTTGTTGGAATGAATCCAGTGTTTTAATGGCTGCAAGGTGTGTATGTGCTGATTATTTTTCCTAGGATGGCAAAGGCATGTCCTACCCTATTCTACCTCTTGCCCGAATATTTTTACCCTAACCCTGCTCATTCACACTTAACCTACCCAACCCAAACAACCCAAACCAATAAAAGCAGAGTCCAAGCCAATCAGAATCAGAGTAGGACAGGTCATGACTTCGCCATCCTGGGAAAAAAGGGTGTGTGTGTGTGTGTGTTTATGCAGCCATAGACTGTTTGCGTGTGTCAAACATCTCCTCATGTTCATGTGTTTATCAGCAATCTGTTGGGCTCTATCCCCTACATCAGCACTTCTAGACAGCCAGGGCCACCCCTAATCCATACTGTCCTTGTCAGCCAAATGCTAATGACGCTGGAGCCCAGTCTGTCATAGACGCCCCCTACCAGCCGCCACCCTCCACCTGCATCTCCTCCATCTGTCACGGAACCGCCCCTTCCATTTACTTTACCAATAATTTGAATTCTTTCACAACAAGCCGTCCAAACAAATCAATGGTTTACAAGGCGGAAACATGGAGTGATCCCTCCGAGGGAAACAGCCTCAGCCCCACCCACCCCGCCACGCACCTGCTCTTCATCTTAGCTTGAATAACAGTGAGGCTGCTTTAGATGATTATGTATCATTTGAGGAGAGAATTTCCAGGAAATTACAGACTCATGAATGGAATAACTTCAGTGAAAGGGTGATATGGGGGTAGTACAAAGTAAGAATTACATTTTCCCACTAGTTAGACATAATAATAGAGATTTTACTACTTTGATGCTAGCATTTCAAGGAAAGGGTCTGCCATTTTACAGGTAAAGCAATGTTTTGGGATCTGTGACTTCCCTAATCAGGATAATTAATGATGGGCCTCATTTGAGATAAGCTCAGTGAGACTCTTGTGTACGTGTATTGCCTGGGGCAAATATTTTCATAAATATTTTACATAGGTAATTAAGGACCTGGCATATTAACAAGCCGAGATTTCAAACATTAGCATTTAGCTTGTTAGTAGGGTTGTCACGTGTCCCGTGTAAGACAGGATCAAGAGAGGACACAATTTGTCCTGTATTTTCATGCAGACTTTATTATGATGATCATAATTTGTTTTCACATGCTTGGAACAACATGAGACAATAAAACCAAACGGGTTTCATGAGACAGAGCCATATTTCCATTACCCAAGGCGGACAATCTAACCTGAAACAAAATTCAGCCATGTCCAAATGGTGCAAGGGCAGAGGGAGCAGATTGGAGTTATTTTGACGGACAAATCACCAATGTCCATGTCTATGACCCGATGTTTTTATTGAGTCTTTATTTCCTTGACATTCATGTTGAAAGTTCATACATAAAAAGCACAAATTTGTGCAAAACCCCTGTGTCCACGTTGAAGGTGGCAACCCGACTTGTTAGCGAGGTTATTTGTTGTCAAGTGAATCAGATTGGCCAGGGATCAGAAATATACCTTCTTATTTTATTTTTATTCTGCGTAGACATTAAAGTTTGACTGAATGACCCCAGTTTGGCTGTGATGGACTCGCCTGCTGTCTTCCTGTCCTGCAAATTTATGCACATACCGTACAAGTTTCTGCTGTATCTCAGTTTTGTGGCAGCAGCATCCGTATCAGAGCTCGGTCATATTTAGAATCACCCCCGAACCAGCGAGTGAAGGGATAGGCAATCATTGTCACGCCGAGAACGAAAAGTTATACGTGGTATGAATCATAAATACACATGCTGTGTATATATATATATTTACACACAGCAGGCGAAGAGGAGGAATAAAAACAAATGGAGAAAGAGGAGACTGGCACTCATAAGTTTGACAAATGACGGAATTCCGGGGAGAATCGCTCGGGGCGAGATAGACATTGATATAAACAGATGGGTGAGTACAGTGAAAGAAGAAGAAATATTTTCAAATTAGGTCACAAAGCACACACGGATATGCATGCATATTCATACTGTGCATGTGAAATATGAAGAACTTATCCTTATATCATTCTACAGCTTCATATTTCCACAGGTAGCTGGCTGGCAGAGTCACATCATGTACTGCAGTACAGTATGAGGACAGAAAATTGCACAGGGGAAAGGCTATTTGGTTTTTTCAAAGAAAAAAAAAAAACAGGTGGTTGTTAACATGTAATACTTCAATATTTATTTGCTGGTGTTTCCAGTCATATCAGTTACTATTTGAGTTAATAAATTTTTCAGCAACTGGAATGTTTTCGAGGATCTGGCAGTGGAGAAATTACTTATTGATGTCTTTTAGTCAATATGATAGTATTTCAATCAGAGGAAACTAATGGAAAGCATGGATGTCAAGTTTTTATCGTTCAACTGGGTCAGAGAAAAGACTAGAACTCATAGTTTATAATACAGACCACACATCACGCCTATAATTGTTGGTCACCTGTGTATTGGACGAGATCAATCCTTAATGTCTTTGCTGCTCCACTGAATGCAAGTATTATGGTAAGCCAGTGATAGATCATGTCTTTGTGGGGACTTTAGTGGGACATAGGTTTGCCATGGTAGCAGGTGTTACCTGTGTTACACCTGCCTGTGTTCAGGCATAGTTTATTACATTACTTGCCCACTGCCACCACTGTCTAAGCGTGTTATCAATTCTTAGTTGGATGACGGATGCTACACTTAGAAACTGAAAGTGTCTACACCATACAGCAGAGTCACAGCACAGAGTCAGATTTCAAACGTAATGCTGTAGGCTAATCACAGACTGAAATTAGGTTGCTTGCACAGACTGAAATTAAACAGAGCCCCAGCGTCACTTAGTAATCGTGGGTGCGCCTGGACAAAACAGCGAGTATTCTGTTGTTCAGTGCATTACAATGATGGCGGTAGCTGGTACTATTTTGTCAAAACTTGACCAGGAGCTAGCATTACTTTACACCTTGTCTGTGGACACCCAGTCCCTTCTCATCCCAACTTGTCGCATAACAATGATTAGTTACTGCTCCAGAACTCCTTTCAATAAAGTTTTGGTTTCACATGAGACAAGGACCCCGGTCTCCTGGGTGAAAAGTGCTGTGTTGGGGCTGAGACATCAGCTACAGTTGTTGGGGTCAGTATGGGGGATGTTTGATAGACCTGGAAAATCGAAACTTAATAATGAACCATCCTTCAAAGCATTCACTTTGTTCAAAGTAAGGGGAAGATCTAAAGCTCTGACGTTAAAGATCAAAGTAAGCGCTCTAATGTTAATCGCCATCACTCATATCTTTTCTTGTAAAATGTCTGGGGTAATCAGTAACTCTGGTGTTGTCACAGGTTTATTAACTGGTGGGAAAATTTTCTCACCTTGGCATCCCGTTTGGGACAACATGGTAAAGTTCCTTGCAAGCATGTCGCAAAAATCATTGGAAAGCTGATATATCTAATTGGAAGAAAAGGGGGTTAAAGACAGTCAAAAGCTAGGAAAATATACTCACAAGAGGAGTCTACAATCTGGCATTACTGGTTCCCAGAGCATATGGAGAGATCCGACAGGTTAAATATAGTGTAAAGTACGAAAAGCAGCAATAACACAGTGAGACAAAAAGAAAGGAAACTGAAAAAAAAGAGTGACAGCGTGGGATAATCCCTTTCTCTGCACCAAAAGAGACAGCGTACACAATAAAAATGCAGCCTGATTGAGCCTTTGTTAAACCTTCATGCATCACAGTTCTGCAAGTTTTGGAGATCAATATGTTTTTCTCCTATGTGTATAGGAGCAATCACTCACAAACTTTCAAATTCCTCACCACATCTCTCAGCAACCTAATTTGAATCATTAAGTCCATAGGAAGACAGATGGACCAGAAGAGGGCAGACAAACTGCCTGTTAGACTCGACAGTGTGCTGGATGTGATCAGTCTGTTCTGGCATAATTAAACTTTCTAGGAGACACCTAGTCAAAATGAAAGCCTGAGATGTTACAGCTTTTAAGCACTGCCCTGGAACGCCAGCAAGGTCACTTTTACACACACACACACACTCACACTGATGCACACTGTGTATAAAGAGACCAGATGGATGCTCTACACCAGCTCGCCTGCATACGGCACTCATGTGACCCTGGCCACCTGGGCTCCGGAAGGTGACAGCGTGTCTCCGTAGTAATATACACACTCTCACATACACACGCATGCAGACATATCTGCATGAACACTTGTGCATGCACACGCACACCTGGACACATGATATGCAGAGGTCCAATGGGAGCTTGGTACCAACCTTTTAGTGTCCAGTGGACCTGTAATTGGGGCTTTGTTGTTGAGGTAAACGTGGGAGTGTTATGCTTTCCTTGAAAAGGCCACTTCATATGAATGATGTAATTATGAATAATGGGCCAACAAAGGCACTGGTGCATGCACAGTGTGTACCGTGTACACTCAAATATTATCAGTCGCAGTTTGAGGGAAACGGAGGAAACCAAGTGTGCCTGTGTGTTTCTAGAGCAAGCTATTTTTGATTATCCAAGACTTGATTTGATTTTAGGAAGATATTTTTAAAACCATCACTGGTTAATGAAGGAGTTTGTGCTATTTTCTCAATAAAATACTTACTGCCGTGAAATTAAATGTAATGACGCATTTCAATAGTAGTAAGATTGTGACTCTCAGTAGGTCCTGTTGTCAGTTGGCTTCCATCTTACTTAAAGGACATGAGCTTTTAGATTACATTGTTTTAAATCTGCAGGAACAAAAATTTTCCCTGGGGTTCCACAAGGGTCTGTCCGCAGACCACTGCTCTTCAATCTATACACGCTCATGCTTGGTATTATCAGACAGAAGAAAGAAACATTATACTGTATATCCTACCATTGTGACTACCACTGGGTCCTGTTCTCAACTGGTTTTTATCCTTTTACCATTTATATGCCAATGTCACTGTCGTACATTTCACTCTGCTAATTTGTTAACAGAACCGAGCTCATCAGAGGAATCATCATCAAACTGTCTAAACTATATTACTTGCCCAATATCCAAAAACTTCTTACAACTGAATACAGATAAAACTGAAATATTCATAGGTGCTCATAAAAAAGAGACGAAAAAATTCATTCACACTTGGCATCACTCTCTCTGAAATACATTGAGCGAGTCAGAATCTTTGGCATTATAAACTGGTTCTTGCATTCATCTCGAGCAGGTTAGACTACTCTATTTGCAGGATTATCGAAATAACCAGTAGGACGTCTCCAACTCATTCAAAATGTCGCACATAAATGAAAAAATTTAACATATTACTCCAGTGCTGAATCAACTTCAAAATCCTGCTTATACTCTATAAAGCACTTAATTGGGTGTCACCTTTGAACATTTCTGACTTGCTCACTGATTATAATCCAATCAGGCAAAGGTCTTCTAGCTGTACTCAGAATTGTCTTACTGTGGTCCTGCTGTCTGGAACAAGTACCTGCCAACATAGCTTCTCATTTTTATGCCAATACTTTGAATCTTGTCTCTTAATGTGAAGGACATTGAGTTAATGTGTAATGAAATGTGCTCTATTAATAAAATTGCCATTTGCCTTTGTAAATGCCACTTTCACACAACGGCTGCAGTGGTTTCTATAGGCACAATTTAATAGTTGGTGTGCTTTATTTCCAGGAAAAGGGCCCCAGCGGTGGCCTCCGGGAAACACACTGCAGCCCTCATGTTAGCTAACTATTAACAGACACAAGTGCTAATAGGAAATGACTGACAAGTGGCAAAGAATATAAAATATATACATTTTGTTAATTAACTGATGGAGAGCATGAGTCAGAGTCAGAGTGCAAAAAAAAAAATTATCTCAGTTTCTGCTCCATTTGCTAAGCAAACTCTCGAACACTAAAGCGACAAAGACGTCACACACTTCACTGCACCACATTTCATATTACACATCATGTTTGCCACATTCAATTGATGTCACACATTAACAAAAGTCATATATAATTCAAAGCTCATCACTGTGTCATATGTATAGATATTTCAAAGGGTATCATCCATTGTTGATGAAGGACAGTATACTTTGTGCATGAGCTGATGAAAGCCGCGGGGAAAAGGGCGATGGGTTCTGTAACTGCTGCAATTTGAATATTTACACTGTTGTACTAATCAGATCAGTGTATTTGAGTATGTGTTAGAAAACATTAGTAGTTACAACATGTACACACTGGTGGTGCACCTAGCTAAATAATATATTTTTTTTAGGTGTTTTTCTAGTTTAATTATAGAGCATGATTGGTAGATTGACTGCAGTCTCATCAGGGTGTTGCCCATTTTGCTATCAATGTTGACATAATCTCCTAAGCAATTTCATCCAATTAAATAAAGGAAATGCCATGCTTTGTTTATTAACTTTATATTAAATCTCTTACTTTCATTCAAGGTGCTACCTGGAACTAAAATACATAATTGTACATATAAATAAGGTGAACACTCTGAGGTTTTCTTCTGAGATGTTTCTTTTTTAGACTTACCAGCAACTCTAACATTAATTGTAACACATTAAATGATTGTTTTGTAGATAAAGTGCCGAAGTAAATTACACTCGTATTTTAAGACGTGAGGTTGTAGAAAAACACACCAAAAAATGCAAATGTGAATAAAAAATTTCTGCCGGTGATTACAACAGTGATGAAAAGTAACTAAGTGCAGGTACTGAAAGTACTACCACCACCACTACATTTACATGAAAATGTACTTATTTTGTGACTGCATGTATTTTACAGCTGTAGTCATGCATAATATTGAAGATTAAGATTTTACATACACAGCATAGGATCATCTGCAAAGTATGACACATTGTTGGAAATTAGAGGATGAAATTAATTACTATATATGACTAAATTATTTCTTACATTTTATTGCAGAAGGAAAAATAAGCCAATAATAACCCAATAAAACAGAGTGGAAAGTAACAAAGTACAGTCACTCAAGTACTACTTTACTACTTTATACTTTAACTTTTCAGGGGAAAATGTACCTTTTTCCTCCACTACTTGTATTTTACAGCTGTAATTACAAGGGGTATTGCAGATTAGGATTTTACAAACACAGCGATCATCTGCAAAACATGACACATTATTGGACATTAATTAGTATATATGACTAAATGATTTCTGGCAATGTAGAAGGAAAATTAACCCAATCATATAACACTCTCATAAGGACCATTTTGCATAGTATGTATGCAGCACTTTTCATTCTGATGCATGCATATTTTTACTGATAATACTTTTATCACACAATTACAATGAAGTATTTTTACGTTGTGATGTTACTACATCTGGATCAGTATATGATTATGTCTCCCATTCCTGGCTTACAAATTACATTGCAAGCACAGTTGCTGTAATGCACCCAAGCACATTTTGTTCGTCATCTGAACAGATTGTAGTCCACATTTGCACCGGTCTTGTTAAAGCATCACTTCCTATAACTCAAGTCCAACTTATTTTGACAGTTTTGTATTCTCTTTTTAGTTCTACCAAGGCAGCAAAACAGCTTCAGCGTGAATGTGTCTATATATGTCACCCACAGTCTCATTCCTCAAACTTACAGCCAAAAAAGGCCATCTGTGCGTCTGTGTATGCATCCACAGGGATGGGAGAGAGAAAGTGGAGAGAGTGGAAAACTATAGTGAGGAGGCCACACTGAGAGCTTCTGTCCTGGCTTTCAGGGAGGATAATGACAGCGTAGAGAGCACAAGTCTTTCAGCGTGGTCTATTTTGCCGACCCTGCAGGGAAATAAAGACAAATTGGTCTCACAATCTCTCCTTCCATGTATGTCCCATCCGGCGTTTCATCTCGTCCTTTTGAAGCTTCCTGAAATGCTCTCTTTCTAGGTCTCTTTTTTTCTTCCTTTCTCTCTTTACATCTCTACATGCAGCTGAAGATGGCACTTGATCTGACACTGGTGTTGCAACACAGAGTAATACTAAAAGGAAAAGCCACCGTTTTTTCTCAGGTATGCACTGTAAAACATTATACAGGAAGTTAGTAGAACCAGCTAATCTTTACTTGCTAACTTAAAGCTACTACAAGGGTTATGAATCAGTCTGAATTTATTACTTAAGCCACTCTATGAGCTACATGAGCAAACAAGACCACCAGTGAGAAGATTGGGTGTTTCTATGTGGTTAGTCTTAATGGCTGCCACAGGGTTGGATTTGAAAAATAAATAAATATAAAAAACTGGAATAATTTTAAATTTTAGATCAATTTCGTGGTTACTGCAGTGGAAGCACTACTCCTTTTGTCCACAGAAGCCTTTAAAGTCAAGAAAATATTAAAGTTTCTTGTAGTAGCTTTAACAGAAATATATGTTTTTATACTCTGAAGTTGTATCAATTTAAAATTTCCAGTTTTTATTTTCAGACCACTTATTACCTGCACATTATTTTTAGGATCATGTTTTTTTGGAGAGAAGACAGACATCTCTACAGCCACTATCTCTTTGGCAAAACTAGGCAATGTCGGGTTAAGTGTCCCTTTAAGTTCACTTAATTTAGCTCAACTTAATTTGACTCAATTTAACTAATTTTCACAACTCATTAAACGACTTTGAACCAGTTATTTAACCCAAGTTCAGATAACTCACATTTCTGAGGCAGCAGGGGAACTTACATGTTTAAGTTGAACCAGCTTAAAATGATCTACAGTGTGTGTATATACTGTGATCACATTCACTCCAAGCCAAAACAGATATTTCATAAAATTGTGTCGACCTGACCACTGACTTTAAATTGCACCAATTAAGTAACCTCAGCCCCAAATGATTTTCCACTTTTGATAATGATGTGAACGAGGTTACAAAGTCATCATTATGTACTAACCTCAAAGAAAAGAGCATCTTCTCAAGTGCGGTATGTTAACTTTAAGTGGCCTCTTAGCGGCATCACAGCAGCTGTCAGGGGTTAAAAGTCTCAGTCAAAGAAATATCTATTTACAGATGTCTGATGTGCTCCAGAAATGCTTAAAAAAAAAAAACTCTTTCAGTGTGGATGTAGTATTAAGGTTAGCTCCTTGCCATTAAAGACTGTAAAAACAGTGAATTTCTGATCATATCTATCTCCTGTATTTTTACTTTTCATACTCTAAGCAGAATTCAGAAAGTCTCTTAGGCTGAATAACACTGAATATCTGATGAGAGCGAGAATAACAAACCACACACACAGCTGGGAAGCGAATGC
>JAJHUR010096296.1:9990-20878 GCA_027495735.1 Lutjanus campechanus
TAGATGTATAAGAGAGAGATATATATATATATATATATATATATATATATATATATACATATATATGTATATATATATATATATATATATGTGCTTATATACATACATATATTTTTAATTCACATATATCTAGAGACCTTGGACCCTATCTTACCGGTTGATTTCACCAAGCACAGCACATCTGCGTCACGGTTCTGATCTGTCCTCCACATGGCTGCAAGTCCCACCAGCAGCATCTTAAAAACGTTTCAACAGTGGAGTGTTTTGCCCACCTGATTATGTTTACCTGCTCAGATTTTATTGATTAGGTCCTCTTTCCTTGCTCTTTGTGCTTCCACAATGGATAAGCAGGCTATGTGCTTAATTAGTTTGTTTTCTGTCTGTCTTTGTGATCGTGAGTCTGCACGGGGTCTTTTATTTTTGAAAATTATCCAGATTCTCCCTGTCTTTTCTGTGTCTGATTTCCTGCCCATTCGATCTGCTCTGTGCTAATTGACACGGCATCCGTCAAAAATAGACTCGGTGCGTATGTGAAGGGGAGCGGAGAGCCGCTTCTGGGATGTTCCGCAGCGCTTCTGGTGGAATCACCAGCATTGTGTAGAATGGCCGCAGATCATTCCAGCTGCCATGGCATGGCCAAAATGCGACACAGCCATAGTGGAAATTGCAGCTTTTGCTGATCTAAAATGCAAGTTGAAAGCGCAAGGCGCAATGGATTTATCTTGTTCAAGGCGTGTCTAAATCCACCTTTGCTGTCTTGCGCCCGGGGCACAGGGGTATCTTGCCCTGTCCTGCCCCTTGCGCCAGCAGTGCACAGCAGGATACACTTATCAGCTGTGCCCAAGTGCCTTGATGAATTCAGGCCAAATATGCAATAAACCAATCAGAAAGTCAGCTGTCATCACCTTAAAGAAGCAGGTGCTGGTAGCATGATGACAGATTTACCAGAAGAAAACAAAGAGAAAAGATTTTCAGGTGAGGACACAGATCCCCTGGTTCATGAGGTGAAAGCATGAGACAGCACAATACATGGAGATGGCAGAATGCCTCCAAAGCAGTGAATAGTTTATTTTACATCAACACCTGCAAAAACCACAATAACTGAACCGTAAATGTCAGGCAGTTATGTAACTGGTGTTGGTACTCATTGTTGTATGATTTTGTATGATTTGAAACCTATGTTTTAAGTAAATTCAGAGCCAGTATTATTTAAGTTTGCCAGATTAATCAATGCCAACACAAAGACCTTGGGCAGTTTTGCCAATTCTGTGTCTCAGGCTTTGTTTAGACTGCATGCAAACCAGATTTGTTCGTCAAATCAAATCTTTCACACTGTTATTTGCAAGTGATTAGATCAGATTTATATGTGTCCAGACATCATCAACCTAGTTGCTCAGGTTGCTGTGGGAACAACATAGGCATCAGCTGCTGGTGACGTGAAGCATGAGAAAAAGAGATCCATAATGAATCAAGTCACGGTATAGAAGTCCTCGGTCGCACCAGACAAACTCCGTGACAGAGGAGGCTGTAATGCGTTGGCATTGTGTTGCATCCATTCTGAGATGCATCTGTAGAAATCCAATTAGAAGCATATTTCAAACCACTTTCATAGGTGACTTGGATCCAATTAGCAAAAATTGCATTTCATGTGGGGTTTTTTCCCAGTCCAATTTCTAAACTCAATCTGGATGCAATCGAGATATGCCAAAAAAATGAATTTGGTCCAGCAGTCTGAATAAGGCTTTAGTGTGTGTAGTATTTGCTGTGTGTGTGTGTGTGTGTGTGTGTGTGTGTGTGTGTGTGTGTGTGTGTGGGCAGTAAGTTTATAGCACAAAGCAGTTTGTAAAAGCGGCAGTGAATCCAAGCTCTCATGTTTATGTCCTGATTACTCTTTCCTTCAAACCTTTATGGGACCATTTAAAAACTAGTTGCTTGTTATACCCACAGAATGCTGAGTTAACAGGAATTATGTTCAGTGAAGAGTCTCTACATTCATCAACAGCTATAACTCTGAGCACTCTGTGAATCAGGCTCTAAAAAATTGTTTTAAAGGGACAGTTCACCCTAAAATGAAAATCCAGTCATTATCTACTCACCCTCATGCTGATTGAAGGTCGGGTTCAGTTTTTTAGTTCACAAAACACTGCTGGAGTTTCACAGGAATTCTTGCAGAATCTCCCAAACAATGGAAGTGAATGGGCAACGGGCACACTGTTACCCCACACACACCCAGTTCAGATGGTGTGCATACACACGTGAACATGGCTTGTGATGGAAATTCCCATTTCTAAAGTAATCCTGTATCTGCATATTGTAAGTACCTAAGGACAGGACAGCAAGGAAGGTCTGATATACTTGTGTGAATCACATGATAACATAAGAAAGAACAAGCCAGAATTCCTGTATTGTTTTTCTGACTGTCCTGTACCATCATGTGATGACAATACACAGCTCACCATTTCACCATTGCGGTTATCAGGGTGTATAAAACACTGACACAGTCTCTGTTCTGTGTTCATTCCGCCCAGCTCATTCTTTGACTGTGCTGTGAGTCCATCTGCAGATGCCTGAATAAATCTTACAGAAAGAAAAGTTTCTGACTTTGTGTTTTATTCAACAGAATTTGCCACCACAGGCTTTAAGATCTACAGTGATAATTCAGGCTAGAAACATGGTGTAAATGACATCTTACAAGTCGGTTTGGCATGTTGGGGATTTAGCAGACGAGCAGTATGGAGGCATATAATGTTTTTGACAGTTGGGAGATTCTGCAACGCTGTTTTCCTGTGAAACTCCAGCAGTGTTTTGTGAAGTAAAAAACTAAACCTGACCTTCAATCAGCATGAGGGTGAGTAGATAATGACTAAATTTTCGTTTTAGGATGAACTATCCCTTTAATACACTGATCTTTGACATGTGTATGGATGCTGTAATTGCTGCATATTCATTAGAATCCTGTTTCAATGTCATATAACTAAATCTTTCAACAGATATCACGTTTACATTGTACAATCACTTCACACAACCTTCTGTTATAAATACGGCAATTACATATAATCAGTATCAACTCACCAGGGCACCTTGAGCTCCAGCAGGACCAGTTGGCCCAGGATCTCCCCTCTCTCCCTGAGGACACAACAGATATCTCAGTATTAGAACAGTAAACATGTCAAATATGGCACACGTATGGTTCAGCAGTTTTGTAAAGTGAAGGCAAATAAATGATTGTGACTTTTGAGCAAGTGAGTGAATGAATGAATTCAAGAAAAGCCAGTCAGAGCATTGAGTAAACACAACTGTTCCCCTGATTCTTTTGCAGTTGCAATTTTTTAAATACTTGTAACAGCTTCCTATAGACATTTTTAACTGCATGACAAAAAATATCTCAGCACATCGTCCCCTCACTAAGCATCAACTCCATCTCACAGTCTTCATTAGTGACTGGAAATGGGAGCAGGGAAGAGTTTCCATTCTGGTGAAGACCATGAAGTGAGAATGAAAAGCTTTAAAAGTGAGCAATAAAAGTTTAATTTTGATTCAAACTAATACTACTCCTAACAGGGAGCCAGTATAGGGAGGGACAGACCATCAAGATTAGCGCAAAAAGAGCTGATGGAATTTGGGGGACCGAACAGAATAACCTCAGACTTTTCATCTTTGAATTTAAGATAATTTGAGGACATGGAGGATTTAAGATCAGAGAGGCAAGCTGGGAGATTAGCTAGGCTGCTAGGATCTGAGGGTTTTAACAGCATGTATAACTAAGAGTCATCAGCGTATAAATGGTGAAGCGCATCATGATTTTGATCAACCTGGCCAAGAGGCAGCATGTATATAGAAAACACAAGGGGGGCGAGAATAGAGTCTTGCAGGACACCACAACCCAACTTAAGTGTAAAGGAAGTGAAGTTACTCAGAGCGACAGCTCCTTTCTGTTGGAGAGGTGAGTGTAGTAAGCTATAGGCAAATGCTAGGGGCCCCTGGGTACTCATGTTATGTTGAGTTTTGCCTTTTTGACACATTTTTTAAGCTCATTCTCGTGCAGATTGAATTGCACATTGTAATACCTTTAAGTCTACTCGGTTAAGTTAATGGTTGGTTCTTACCATCAGTGTCAGTCACAAGTATTGTATAATGTGTCTATTTTCATTTGATGCAATACTTCAAGTCATCATACAACTGCAGGTTTGTGTGTTGCTTCTGCATGTTTTTCTGTTTTTTTATTTGTATACATTATCTTACATGTAATGTAAAGTTTTTCTACAAATAGGTTTGACATTACAGAATATTGTATGTGGATTTACTGTCATATATAGTATGTATAACTTCATATTTGTTGTTGTTTTGTTTCATATTACACAAGTATACTGAGGACCTTGTATGGTTTGACTGTCATATACAGTACATTACTTAAAAATCGTTTCCATAGAAACAAGTCTCAAGATGCATCTGTGCAATGCGCATTTAAGGGAATTGTTTAAGGATTTGGCATGTTGTGAGTTTATCTGTGGCAGTGACACTGACGTATGAACACCAGCTTGTGTGGCGAGTCCTGTGGTCAGAGGTCTCGCAGTGAGCCAGCGGCTTGTTAAAAGAAAGTTGAACAGCGACAAACAAACACATTTAAAGCCACAACACGACATGCAAATAAAGTTTTAACCGTCCACAAGACACCAGAATCCACTGCATGGTTTCCCTCTCAGACCTCTCTATACTGTTAAACTGTGTTTGGTGAATGCATTACGACACAAGTGGTATGTGAACAGCTTCCAGTGTGCCCCACTGTGACACACTGACACTGGCAATGGACATGTGAAACAAGCTGTAAAATGTATTGTGGTACGGCAAGCTGTTCATTTGTAAAGTTATATGATGCTCCCTGCAGAGCTCTGACACGTATGCTTATCATATAAATGCATGCAAACACAATGTGTTGATTTCAACAGCAAACTTGATGTTCTTCCAGCATGCACACCACTTTAAGTCTTTTTGTGTACTGTACAATGTAGGCAAATTTCTTTAACACTATCTCAAAAAAGATCTAATGACTTGACAGAGTATGTAATTTGCAGAATACCCAAAGAGCTCATCTGAATAAACAAGAGGTCAGATTGTTGAGAATAAAGTTTAAATGTCCAAAATAAGGTTGAACTTTCATCATTAGTCCTATACATGAGAGAATGGGAAATTTTGAGAAAAATAAGAAAATGGGGGATTTTGAGAGTAAAGTCAAAATGTCAAGAATAAAGTTGAAAGAATAAAGCCAAAATGCCAATAATAGAGTTGAAAAAATAAAATTGAAATGTTGATAATAAAGTGGAAAGAATACAGTCAAAATGTCAAGAATAAAGTCAAAAGAAAAAAGTCAAACTGTTGAGAATAAAGTTGAAATGTCAAGAACATAGTCAAAAGTGTAAAGGCAGGAGTAACGTTGATATGAAGAGAATACAGTTTAAAGAATAAAGTTGTGATTTAAGTCAAAACGTCAAGTATAAAGTCAAAAGGATAAACTCAAAATGTTGAGAATAAAGTTGTAATGTCGAAAATAAAGTCAAATCAGTAATAGTCAGTAGTAGTGCTTGGCATATGAAAATGGCATTTCAACATTTCAGATATTTCCACCTTATTCCTAACATTGATTCTACTTTAAAAATGCACAATAAAAAAAAAAATCTTCGTCCACTAATTTTTTCCCATCGGGCCTGGCCATAATATTCTTCTGTATCTTTAAATGTTAATATATTGGACCAATAATTAGGACAACTGTCAGTATGTTTAACAGCTGGTCATGTCCCATTATTTATAATAATCAGAGTAACAATTAACTTATGTTAATGTGATGGTTTTTAGAAAGGAATTTAAAAATATACACCAACTTATACATAAATACACAAACCATATGAGCCTGTGATCCTCACAGAGAGAATTCTGCAGCTTAACTTGAACAATTAAAGACAGACTTCAAAGATAAGCTTTAAAAAAAAAATCATCGATAAAATCTTCAAATCAGTTCTAACACTCAGAGGCAAACAGTGAAGGGCAGTGAGGATTAGTGTAATGTGATTGTAGCTCTTAGAGTTTGCTCAAGCCTGGCAGCAAACTGCAGACAGAAGATATCTCTCCTACAGAGCCCAGAATAAAGGGGATTACAACCATCAAGCCTGCAGCAAATCCAAGCATGAATGACCTTTTCAAGATCTTCAACTTATAAAAAGCACTTCATTTCAGCAATTTTTCTCAGCACTAGATAAGATGACGGCACAAACTTCATCAGCTGGAAATCACACCTACATCCCAGACCTGAGACTTGATATTAGATGACGGACTAGACTGGAGATAGCTGAGGATGCTAATCTTTGTAGCATCCCCCACAGCAGCCTCAGGTGTCAGGTTTCGTTCGGTGGTTGTGAGGGCTCAGCTTGCAGTAAAAAACATGTTCAAGATATGTTCAGCAAACCCCTCACTAAGCATTCACTGAAGAGGCCAGATCATGTTTCATTTATTGTAGCTTTCATTTTTCTTTTTGATGCCATACAGTCCAAAATTACAAAAGTATAATACCACCATATGTGCAACATGCACCTTTATGTGTCATAGCATGTCTAAAGGTTTTAAGTCTGCTCTAATATACTTGTTCCACTTTAAAAGCAACATTATGAAACTATTCTACTCTAAAAATAACAGCTTCAGAATCATTTTTGGTGCCTCTGTCATTCCCACTGTCCACTGTCGTACGCCTGTTTTTGCACAATTTAACTTTAGTGGCCGAGTCGTGACGAGTGAGTAGCACTGGCTAAGTCACACAACACCAACTATTTCACTGATTTTGGTGAATCTGGATCATATTTTATGGAGAAAATGTTTTGTGGTTTCTCTCTGATGTCCTCCGGCTGCTCTGCCTCAACTCTGCCGTTAGCTAGTTAGATGTTTCAGTGAACCGCCCAGACTTGGAGCTCAGAGCACTAGAGCTTTGGACTGCTGGGAGGAGGAGATTTTCATGCCCTGGGCAAGGGGAATGTTGGCGGGAAGTGGCGCCGGTGTTGGGCCGGAACCGGAGCTGGGCAACATAACTAGGCTCAGCCTCCAACACTAGGGCAGAGGAGAAGAGAGAGGATGTTGACAGAGGAGGCTAAGAAGAGAAAAAACAAGTGACCAAACAAGAGTAAATGTTGGACTGCCTTCAGCTTCTTGCTGTTGGATAAGTAGTGGTGCATTCCAGTTGTACTGGGAAGTCAGAATTTCCAAGTTCCCAATTGGAAATTTCAATTTCAATTGTCCGTTTGTCTTTTTTTAATAATATGTCACGTTTTCATCTGGCCAAAGAGTCACCTGAAGCTCCAACACACTCTCATCCAATATGGCAGCTTGGTCAGTGGTTCTACGCTTCAAACTATGACACTACCATCAGTTTTGCAGGCTCTGCAGTCAAGTTATCAATAATAAGGCACAAAATGAAATAAAGGCACAAAAACTACTTGGTCAGGTTTAGGAAAAGATCATGGTTTGGGTTAGAAAAAGTAGGTTAGTTATGTAAGTTCACAAGCATAATGTAACTTTCATAAGATGACTTACAACATTAGGTAAGTTAGAAAAAGTCAATGTTTCCTGTTGGTCTCACATGGGACACACATGCCACTCTCCTGAGTGAAAGTCCCATGTTTGTTTGAAAAATCCCTTCATACCACCTCCATAACTGAAAGGGGTGCCTCCAGAAATTTGAAGAGGGGTACCAAAAGTCTCATAGTTTGAAACATAGGGTCACTGACCAAGCTGCTGTATTCAGTGCATTGGGATTACAGTACAGATAGACATGTCACTCTGATCACCAATATGATCAGATACAGATTGGGATCTGAACTGCCCGCTGGGTTCATGAAACTAGTGCCCCAGATGTTAATTTGCTTAAATGTTATGACAGACATGCTTTTGCCACATGGCCCACTGCTTTTTTATCCATGCTACTGGCGTGGCTCTAGGGATTACTGTGGCGGTTGGCTGATCGGTCTGTTCAACACTTTGAACCAGACGAACATATTTTTATAGCAGTTGGATATATTGCCATGAAATTTGGTGCAGATATCCCAGGTCCCTAAAATAACTTTATACGATCAAAAGAAACCAAGTATGCAACATAACCAAGACCTGTCTGTGCCTGTGTGTCCAAAAACGAATGAAATCCTGTGAATGAATTGAAGGTGACTGGTGCTTGACTTGGTGTTCACCCATTTGACTTGAGCCTGGTCTTTCTCTTAACCTGGCTTGATCTCTGGTCTAATTATAGTCCTGGTCCAGTGCTCTGCAGGGCTTCAAGTATGACACCATGAGGTCTGAAGGACTTTCTCTCTGTTCGAGCTCTCTGCAGACACAGAGGTTACCAGGTCCCACCAACATATATTTTAAAGTGGAGAGCCCTGCACGTTGGCAGTGAGGAAACAACTGAATTAGCTCTCCACTGCGTCTGTTTTCTTTTGAAGTGTCTCGCCGCACTACGCACATAAACCCATAAGAGCAGCAGACCTCATAATTACACAGCCAAGACGCCCACCACGGCCCAATAAAATACAAGATGACATAAATCTCTGGGTGTCTAGAACAAGAGAAAATAGACAAGTGCACAGAGAGCAGTGTAACACTGTCCTGTCTAATCTGCTGCTTCAGCCTGCCACATATTGTTAAAGACTGAAGAGACTGACTGCTTGACTTGAATGAATTCTGGTGGGACATCTGAGAGAAAAGTCAATAAAAGATAAAGACAGCTAGCAGAACAATACAACAACAAAACAGACTTCATGTCTGACCAGACCTTTTTATAACAGAAGATCAAACTAAACAGTGTACTGCTCACTCTGGGTTAGTATTGAGTTGCAATGTCAGGGACTTCATGAGTGAGGATGTGATAGAAGATGAGATCTAAAGGCCAACTGGTACAGCATCAGCAATGGAATCAAGATAGATTTAGAAGAGATTTGTGGGAACTTGGCTTATTCTTATCTTGTACCAGAATGAAAACTTTGAGTCTTGGCCTAAAAAGGGTATCAGTTGCTTGGAACATTGTTATATGGTTGGAGTTTTTCTGTCCTTCCAACAATTACAGCAGAAATATCAACTACTGTACGTGCCAGATTTTTCTGAATACTTATAGTTGAAAATGCCAAAAACAACATCCAACCTTATAAGATGTCAGCAAACAAGAACTGAAAACAAAGACAGGAAATATGCACAGAATATTGAGCCATTACTGATCAACACCGCTCAGTTTGACAGTTTTATCAGAGTTTCAGGAGTCTCCGCCAGAAACCGTTGTGTCTACAAAGGAACCCTAGATTAGTAAACCTTTGTTTTACAATGTGACAACACTTTGTTTAAGATCTGGTTAGGCTTAGAGACTGAAAGCACTTGGTTAGTGATAGGGAAAGATTATAGTTTGGGTCTTTCATGAGCCTGGGGTTCCCCTCTAGATGAGAGAGCCAGAATTGTGGCCGCCTGGTTTCAAACTTTTTCATCTTACAACTAAACGCTCACTAAAATGTGTTTCTGAAAACAGTTAATATGAGAATTAAGCAATGCAGAAATATAATCTTGATCCATATGTGATCGGCACTGCCTAGACTGATTGATCACAGTTGTCTGAGCTCAGACAACACTTTCCTCTCCAACTTTATTGAAAAAATGAAGCGTGCATTTTGTTTGGTCTCAGATATTGGCGCTCTACAGCGATCTCTAGGTTCATACATCGTACCTTTCAGACATTTTTGGGGGGGTTAACCTTCACAGACAGTGGAAACTACCCAATATGTCACCCAATGAACTTCTTTTTCATAAGTTTTGTGACATTTTCTGTCAATCCCAGAACCAGAAAGACTAGACTCAGGTGTGAGAGGGATTTAGGTACATAAATCCTGCCTTTATTTTAGCTGTGGTCTAGTTGAGGGTACTTTCTGTCATTCTTCTTGGAAGAATAGTGAACTACTGTACAAGGCTTTTCGCGGGAGATCTGTGATGCCTTATCCACAATTCATGGGAGAGGGTTACTTTCCTTGATGGATCCTGAGGTATGCCTTTTGGGCAGCATTTCAGATTCTAGTCTTACACATAGTCATCCCATCAAGGCTACAAAAATCCTAGTGGCCACTGCCAAAAAAATGTAGTACCTCTGGAATAGATCATACTCTCACTAAGGAATACGATACATTTTTTTTCTAGAAAATGGGTCAACCTTTTATCAGCTACATGAAGAATGTCACACTATTTTTGTAAAAGGCTGTTCTATTGTGGTTAAAGCTAACCTATATAAGTGAGAGACTTATAGAAACATGTTGCCCAAATTTAGGTTCAAGGCAACACCATGAGATCAAATTAAGATCAAGGAAACTGAAGGAAACTAGGGGCAATCAGATCAATCTGGTGATAAGATGACTGTGCAAGAGGAACTACAGTGTGCAGTTACACTTTAAGATGAATTGACCCTTTGGCTAAGATTTCAGATTTCCAGGTCCTGGTATTCTCAAGGAGCTGTATGAAGGTGATGGCTGAGAGTGTTTTTCTAATGGTGAGATGCATTCCACCTGACTCGCACCATGAAGCTGAAATCAGTTTGCAGGGTGGCTGATCTTTCACCCATAGAGATGAGGGAAATAAGGAGCTCAGGCACCCAGAGGGAGCTCTAAGTAGACCTGCTGCTCCTTCATGTCAAAAACATCCAGTTGAGGTGGTTCAGGCAAGAACTCCTCCTAGACGCCTCCCTTTAGAGGTTTACCAGGGACGTCCAACTGGGAGGAGACCCCAGGGCAGACCCAGAACATGCTGGAGAGATTAAGTAGCCTATCTGAGCTGGGAACGCCTTGGGATCCCCCAAGGAGGTGGCTTGGGAGATGTTTCTGAGGAGTCT
>JAJHUR010096301.1:0-12847 GCA_027495735.1 Lutjanus campechanus
CCGCCCTACAACATCTCCCTTTCTTTAGCAGAATACAACACCGAACAACAACATCAAAATAGTGCAATGGAAATAGTCTATCAGGACGAGATAGAAATTCAATATCAACCAGAACTTTTGCAGAATAATGAAACAGAATAATTGCATCAGAACATTTGAAGTGAACAACTCATCTTCTGTTTCCTGTTTCTTTTCTTTTTTTTTTCTTTTTTTCTTTCCACATAACGTCCACTGTCCTGTGTGTATGTGTGGTGGTTTGTGTGCGTGCATGTGATCTAGAGGTCAAGTCTGTTTGGAGGCTTAATATGTCTCCCGCTCCGGGAGAAGGCCCGGGCCTGCAACTCACGGCATGGCGTGGTCACAGCCTGTTGGGAAGATGGCGGCGACCTCGAGGCTGGCGACCTTGAAGGCGCTGCAGGGCTGCTGCCGACTTCCACTGCGCTGCCCCCGCCTGCATGGCCCCCCACAGCTGCACCTGTGTCCCCAGGCTGCTCAGGCGGCCGTTCTGTGTGGGCTGAGGGCTGTGGAAGTGCGACCTCCGCTGGTCGGAGATCAACCCTGTTGCGACGATAGGCGGTTCCCTCCACGTTGACGTGATAGGACCGCGGCCCCACCTGCTGCAGGCATACACCTCTCCTCCATCGGCCCGTCCTGTCACCTGGAAGCGGTTTCATCCTGATGGGCTGGCCTATGTCCAGCTCCGGAAGATCCCTCGCAGATCTGTCATACACCAGCTTTGCAGCCTGATGCTTCGTTCTCAGCCTGTCGGTGACCCCTGTGATGACCTGAGGCTCCAGCAGCTGGTCGGCCACAGGGAGAAGAGTCCTCAGCCTTCGTGCCATCAGCCGCTGTGCTGGGCTGCAGCGCATGCCCTCGGTGGGTGTGTTCCGCCAGTGAAGAAAAGCCTTCCAGGGGTCCTCGTCGCCACGGTCTGCTTTTCTGCATAGGCCCTTCACAATCTTCACTGCAGACTCTGCTTTGCCATTTGCCTTGGGGTGCCTTGGGGAGGACATTACATGTTCGAAGCCCCACTCTTCTGCAAACAACCGAAACTCTCGGCAATCAAACTGACCACCACAGTCGGAAATAACCCGGTCAGGGATGCCGTACCGCGCGAACTGCGCCTTGCACCGTCGGATCGTCGTTTCTGCCGTCAGGTCTGGGAGCAGATCAATCTCCCAGAAGTCAGAATAGTGATCCACCATGAGCAGGAAGTCCTGCCTTGCGTAGCTGAACAGGTCAATGCTCACCAGCTGCCAGGGACGTGTGGGGAGCGGGTGTGACATCATGGTCTCCTTCTGTTGCTCATGTGCATACTCGTTGCACACAGAGCACTGCTGCACATAGTCTTTAATTTCCCCTTGCATATTAGGCCAGTAAAGAGTGTCACGGGCCTGTCGATAGCATGCCTCACCCCCCACGTGATTGTAGTGGATCCGTCTCAGCATCTCAGGACGCATAGCTTTCGGAATGATGACGCGCTGGCTCCTAAAAAGCACACCGTCCTGTGCGCTAATTTCATCCCTGATGGCCCAGTATTCTCTGATGGCCCTGGGGCTCTCCTCTTTGTGACTTGGCCATCCTGACAGCACCACCGACTTGAGCGTTTGAAGACACACATCCTCTTCTGTGTGTCGTCGAATCTGTGTGAGGCGTTGGCTGGTGACGTTTAGGTAGTCTGCTTGCCGAATGGCTGCCGCGTCATACTGCTCCTGCTGCATGCTGCAGACCATGTCACGCCTGTACTGAGAGTCTGTTCTCTGTGGTGGGGTGGTGGCCCTGCTGAGTGTGTCACTTATATACATTTCAGGGCCCGGCTTATACACCACTGTGAGGCAGTAGTTCTGCAGTGTAAGGAGCATGCTCTGAAGGCGCTTTGGTGCACTGAGAAGGGGCTTGGTGAAGATTGACACTAGTGGGCGGTGGTCGGTCTCTGCAGTCACATCACCCCTCCCATATAAATAGTAGTGGAAGCGTTGACAAGCGAATACGATGCTCAAGCACTCCTTCTCGATCTGCGCATAGTTCTGCTCCGTCTGGTTCAGCGCGCGGGAGGCGAACGCGACCGGCTGTCCCCCTTGAAGCAGACAGCAGCCCAACCCCGTCTGACTGGAGTCGCTCTGTATGGTGACTGGCTTACTGACATCATAGTAGCGCAGAACTGGTACCGCTGTGACCAGCTCCTTGATTTCCTTCATAGCAGCATCATGTTTGGGCAACCAGTGCCACGGCACCTCTTTGTCCAGCAATCTCCTCAGCGGTTCACACACTTCCGACAAGTGGGGCATGAACCTTGACAAATAGTTAACAAAGCCGACACACCGCTGAACACCCTTTGCATCCGTGGGGTTTGGCATGTCCAGGACCGCCCTGACCTTCTCGGGGTCAGCCTTGAGGCCCTCAGCTGACAGCACGTGGCCGTGGAAGCGGACCTCCCTCACGCGAAACTGCAGCTTTTTTATGCTCAGTCTCAGCTTCACTTCCCTGCATCTGTCCATCAAAGCCACAAGGTTTGCATCGTGGTCGCGAACAGCCTCCTCCTCCCCGTCCCCACAGCCGACTATGAGGATGTCATCGGCTATGGGCTCAATCCCTTTCAAACCGGTCAGCAGCTCATGTTGTTTTCTCTGATATAGCTCTGGTGCAACTGACACGCCAAAAGGGAGCTTCAGCCACCTCTTCCTACCCCACGGCGTCCAGAATGTTGTCATCAGGCTGCTCTCCTCGTCCAGGCGGCATTGCAGGAATGCGTCACGTGCATCCACCAGGGTGAAGATACGTGCCTTTGGCAGCTTGTATAGCACGTCATCTAAAGTGGGCATGAGGTAATGGGACCTTTTCAGGGCACGGTTAAGGGGCTTCGGGTCGATGCAAAGCCTTAACTTGTCCGGTTTCTTCACTATGACCAAATTGCTAATCCAGTCTGTGGGCTGAGTGACTGTGGTTAGGTGTCCATCCTTTTCATATTGGTCCAGCTGCGCCTTAACAGCTGCCTTTAGGGCCACCGGAACATTCCTTGGTGCGCACTGGACAGGCGCAACAGTGCTATCCAGCTCAAAGTGAACATCACCAGGCAACGACTCAACTGGGCTGGTGAACACGTCATTGTAAGTATTAATGAGACAGTCTTTGGTTAGCTCACCTGTCTTGCAGTGTTCCACTTTGTTCAGCTCATCGGGGATGGTGAAACGTATCAGGCCAAGTCTTTCGCACGTCTCCCCTGAAAGCAAGGGCTTCTGGCTGGTGCGCACAATCTCAAAGTCCAGTTTGTGAGCCCTGCCTCTGATGACACACTGTGTGCTGTACACGCCCATTGAGCTCATCCACTCACTGTTGTAGAGCCGCAGTCTGGTGAGGCTTTTATGAAGAGGTGCGTTTGGTGCCAGTCTAATCTTGTCTTTAATGCTCATTACATTGCAGGTGGCTCCAGAGTCAAGCTGGCACCGCTGGACCCCTCTGTGCAGTGGTAGGTTTACAAACCACTTTTTTCCTTCAGTGTTCACAGCCCCCACGCTCTCAGCTGTGTACACGTCTCTCTCATCGCGGTCGCTGTCCTCCGGGTCCACTAGCAGTGGGTCATCCACAGCATTCAACTGACGTGCTTGCTGGCCTCTTTTCATGCATACCTTGGCAAAGTGATTAGCGGTCCCGCACAGGCGACATGACTTTCCAAACGCGGGGCACATGTCTCGCCCCCGTCTGTGCGGTGTGCCACAGTACTTGCAATCACCTGTGGCTCTTTGTGGCTGTGCAGATGTGTTGGTGGACTCGGATGGTCTGCTGGTAGGTTTCCGTCCTGTTCGCTGTCCATACGCCACATTGACGCTCTCCCCAGGCACGGGGCTGCTGAGTGACATGGATTTTAATTTATTGTCCAGCACCTCCACTGCCCGGCCAATGTCAATAGCCCCCTCCAACTTGAGGTCCTTCTCTCTTAGCATGCGTCGTCTGGCGCCCTCATCAGTTATTCCAAGCACAAGCCGGTCCCTAATGAGCTCGTCTCTTATAGCTCCATATTCACATGTGGCAGCTCTCTCCCTCAGTCTTGTGACAAAAGCATCTACAGGTTCCCCTTCCTCTTGTTTAAGGTTGCCAAAAACATACCTCTCAAAGATGACATTTCTGGTGGGTGTGAAGTATTGTCCCAATTTGTTGAGTATCGCTCCCGCGTCTTTCTGCTCTTCCGCCGTGAGTCCCAAGTTGTGCTTGTAAACATGATGGCAGTCCTTCCCCATTAGCCTCCTGAGCGTTGCTGCCTGCACCGGTTTCTCTGCCTTGTCGATCCCGGTCGCAAGCAAATAATCCTCAAACTCCGAGCGGAAGTTAATCCAGTTGCTGTGAAGATCCCCGGTCATCTTCATGGGCTCCGGTGGCGGAATGTTGGAAGCCATCTCTCGACGCGAAGAATCCTGCTGTAATAGAATTAACATAAAAAGAAAACTAAATCATGAATTGCAATTATTTGTAATCTGCAACTAAAATTTCATTTTCCAACCAGAGAAAACATGCAGAGATTTCACCTTTTAAATCTGTAATCTCATAAGAAAGTGACTGAAACTGTAGCAGATGAAAAGAGGCCAAAAAAGTGAATCAATCAATACTCTTCCCAGCACTGAATTTGGTTGCAAAATGCTGCAAAAACAAACCGACAGCAGAGAGACGAGAACATACTTCTGTCTCTGAACTCTTCACTGACAAACGGCTTCAGCTGCTGTGACGACAGAAGAAGAAGAAGACGTGAAGAATGTAAACAGAGACGATGAACTACCAGCTGTCAATCAAACAGAACGGCTACTGCTGCTAACGCTAACAACACCCCTGTTCTTCTGCTTCTCCTGTCTGTGACAAACACATCAGGAACATTAAACGCATCGCAAAGAAACAGCTGCAGTACGACTCAGAGGGGAGCTCCAACATGGACGCCTGATAGAAGAAGAAGAAGAGGAGGAGGAGGAGGAGGTCTGTTCCAGTACGTCTTGTCTCATATTCAATCATTTAAAAACAACAGGGAGAGAAAGAGGAAGGGAAAAAGTGAGGAAGATATGAAAAGAGAAGAAGAGGAGGAGGAGATAAAGAAGTGAAAAAGTGAAAAAACAAAAAAGTTACAGGTTCCTTGAAGAGTTTGTGAGCTCTCCTGGAGCGCTGAGGGGCTGTTTGGATGCAGTGTGACCACCTGCTCACCTGACATCCTTCAAGTCCATCACTTGTTTCATTAATATTACAAATGATGTGTTTGGGGTTACTCACATGTTCACAAACATCCAACGCAGCCCAGACTCCTTCGAAAAATTGTGCTATTTTGTGAATTATTCAGTTACAAGGAACTTTATAAACTTTGTGAAACACCGTCTACAACAAATTCTAAATCATTTGGGCCTTCTCATAAGTTAAGTTAAGTTAAGTTAAGTTATCAAGTTATTTATTTCGTCACAGATAAAAAAGACGAGGTGCTCTGGCCTAAAAATCTTTGGTGCAGACCACAATAAATGTCACATCCTAATGATTTTAATAGTTGAAAATTGCGATGCAAAGATGATCATTTCTCACTAACTGTATCGCACATCACACCAGCAAGTTCAGTCAAAATAATCACAAAATGTTTTTGTTTTTTTTTACCAAATCACATTTGTCTCATACTCGAGGACCTGGTGACCCGCCAAGATCTGCAGAAATCCACAACAAAAGTAAGGAAGAAGAAGACGACGACTGCAAGCTGGTCAGAAATCCTGGATTTTGACTGTTAAGAGAGGAGGAGGAGGAGGAGGAGGAAGAGCGATACAAAAACAAAAAGAACTTTTCCAACCGATAATCAGTACTGTGCAGTTTGCACAAAACTGTGGAAAACCAGTTGCAGTGTGGTGATGAAACAGACGGTTACTGACAGCGACGTGTCTGATGTCTGAAGGAGAAGCAGTTTGGATAAAAATCTGTGTCTTCCTCAACATTTGACCACACAGGGAGGCAGTCACACTCTTCCTATTACAGGCACTCAAATATCTAAACACTTTATTACTACAAGTACAATAATACCTCAATAAAAAGTCCTCAATATGATATTTATCACAATATTTATCCACTGATCAAGCCAGACAAAACCAGCTTCAGCTGACTAAACTTCAAGCATTTCTTTAGGACATAAAAACCTGGATGACCTGCAATTTTCTGCCGTTGAACTCAGACAAAACTGAGGTTGTTGTTCTCGACCCTGAACGTCTCTGAAACTCAGGATGTCCGTCAGTTCCCACATTAAACAAACCTCAGGGAGCCTTTTTTCACCTCCGTAACATCACTGAAAACAAGCGCATCCTGTCTCAAACAGACGCAGAAAAACTAGTCCCTGCGTTTTTTTACTTATAGTCTGGATGACTGTAATTATAATTAATAGATCTAGATTCCCATGATGCACTGAGCTCTTCTCTTCTGCCTTTTAAAAGGGGAGTTTTTCCTCGCCACGGTCGCCTCAGTGCTCGCTCTTGGTGGGAAAAACTGGATTTATTAAGAGAACAGTCGAGACCTGCTCTATTTGAAAAGCACCCTGAGAAAACTATGGATCTATAAAAAACAAAACTGAATTGAAACGATATTAAGAAAAATTACGACTTGAAAGAAATGTTCTATGTAACATATCTGACAGCATTTTTGTTTGTACATTTTCTTAAAATGCTTCTGATTTCCTTCTTTAATAAAATCAAATAAAAGTAGCAGCCACGACCGAAGCATGAGCACAAAATTGGCATGAATTGTCTTTGGAAACAGATGCTTGAATTATTTATGTATAACTACAAAACAAAAACAATGCAGCAGTTAATAACTGTCCTTTTATAATATAAAATAATTAACAATTTAATATCACATTAAACATTGTTTTTATTGCAGTATCAACATATTTGATACATTTATCCCTGTTATTACTTATTGTGTACTTAATGTGTTTTACTTTAACTTGTTAAACTTGTTAAAGATTTTTTAATGTAACGAGAGAAAGAGGAGGAAATTTTGAAAACACGTTGTCGGGGAGGAAGAGGAGGAGGAGGGGAAAAGATGTGGACGAGGAGTTAAAGAAGCCAAAACTAAATGTTCATGTGTGTGTGACATTAACACAACAAACCAGCGAGAAAATGGTGAGAGTATTTTCACTGAGGAGGAGGAGGAGGAGGAGGTTGTTGGGGCAGATGGCACATCAGGTTCCCCTGGCACTGAAAACAAGTCCAGACCTGTCACAGAGAAGTGTGTGTGTGAGTGTGTGTGTGAGCTCAGAATCTCCTTTAACAGAAAGACAAGAAGCACCAATCAGCTCGTGACGCTGTGAAGAAAAACAAAGAAAATGAATGAAAACTATAAAACGACGGGCAGCGTTCACGTCGTGTCGTTCAGATCACGATCAGCAGCAGCCGAGTGAGAAAAACTGTTCGTGTCGGCCTCCAACTCGGCCAAAAACAAACAAACTAACTGATTCTGGTTTCACTTAACAAACCACCACAGATACTGGACAACACAGAGTTTTTCCCAGCTCGCAGCAGCCAAAGGACGGGAGGAAAAACAGCCTGGACCGGCTTTTTTAAACACGGCAGTTTATTATCCACAAGGACACCAAGTAGAGCTACAACTAACTAACTAACAACAACTTGATGACAGTTTTAGCTTACTTCAACTCCCACAACACTTCATTGTAGAACAATTTATTCTTGTTGTTTCTTTCCAGCAAAACTCTGCTGCCTTCACTCTCACCAACAGTCAGTAATTATACAAACTCATTTATACTCAAATGACTGCTTAGCAACACTTCCTGCTGATGTTTCATGTTGAAAGTTTATCATAAATGTGAGTTCTCACCAATGTTTAATGATAAAACTGTTGTGCTGTTTATCCATGTAAATTGTTGTGGTGTGAGGTGCAGAGTTTTGGAGATATCAAGCCTTAAAATAATGGAAGTAGATGAGACTCAACTTGTGGTGCCAAAAAGAAAAATATTGGAAAAACTCAATAGCAATGTCCCTTTTCACAGACATCATTTTAAAAACATAATACAACCAATGAAATTCAAATGAAAGCCAAATATGGGAAGTTTCAGTATCAGCTCGCAGCAAAGTCACACACATGCACACAGCACGTGCATACGTCATCCAGAAATCAGCAGCAGTTAGAAGTCAGACTGTGACGGTAAGAAAGTAATAAGAAGCAAGATGAAAAGACTGAAAATAAAATGGTTCAACATTGCAATCGTGGCTCCAAACTGGAACTATTACAAAGAGCAGATCAGGAGGAGAATGTTGCACCTGCAGCACCAAACAGAGCAAAACAGTGACCAGGTGATTCTGCGCCACGGTTTTGATCTGTCCTGCACACGGCTGCAAGTCCCACCAGAAGTGTTTCAGCAGGCGAGCATTTTACCCACCTGATGATGTTCACTTGCTCAGATTATGTTGACTTGGTCCTCTTTTCTAACTGTTTGTGCTTCTACCATGAATGAGTAGGTTACATAGTTGAATAGTTTCTTTTCTGTCTGTCTTTATGCACAGGGTCTTTTATTTGGAAAATTATCGAATTCACTCTGTGTTTGTCTGCATCTGACTTCCTGCCCGTTTGATCTGCTCTGTGCAAACCGATGTGGCATCCGTCAAAAATAGACTCAGCGCGTATTTGAAGCGGAGCAGAGCGGAGAGCTGCTTTTGGGATGCACCAGAATCGCGTAGAATCGCCGCTATCAGCCGTGCCTACGGTGCAATCCAGCTGAAAAAGTCGTATGCAATGTAAAAAAGTTTGAAAAACACACATCTAGACGTATAAATGGCTCTACAGGTAAGAGGAAAACTGTATTTTTGATTTTGGGTTGAACTGTCCCTTCAAAGTTCTCAGAAATAAAAGGAAATTTGAAGAAGTAACTCAACTGCATCAGCTGATAAAGATCATGTGATGATTCCAGAACAGGTAGGGTTGTTTGAGGCTAAGGATGAACATTGAACCTCAGCTACCTTGAGGACCCCTTTGCACCCCCTTCAAAGAGCCCTGGTGGTCCTCAGACCTCAGGTTGAGACCCTCATCTCGGCCCGCGCTCTCACGCCCGATCTCAGAAACAGGAGACAGAGAGGTGAGTGGAGGCTGTCAGCTGCTTCCAGCTAATGAATAAAAATGTGTCTGAGTGAACGGAGGAGCAGCAGACTGTGAGAGGAGGAGGAGGAGGAGGAGGAGGAGGAGGAGGAGGAGGAGGAGGAAGGAGTTAATGGGATCACCTGTGTGGGAGAGCAGTGGCAGGTAACTCAGCTCTGTTTACTCAAATCTAGCAGAGGAGAGAAATCCTTTCAGCTGATGGATCATCTTCCTCTGTGTCACAGACTCACTGTTGTTCCTTCATCACCATGAACACACACACAGTTTATTTTGACTCAGTACAGCTGCAGCTGCCTGGATGGAAAGTTATCTGGTAAATAAAGCCCAGGGAGTCTCTTTAATGGAAGTTATTCAGACAGCAAGCCGGGGAATTTAGAGATTCTCAAGGGACCCGTTTAGGCCCCGTCATGTATCCTCTTATACTAAAGAGAAATGCTAAATTAACCTACATGCAGATGACACTACAGCACACTGCTCATAAATTAGTCTATTGCAAGTTCGACCATGTCACAAAATAAAGTCTAACTGTTAGACGGACACCTTACCCTCAGGTTGACACAGGCTTAAGATGCATGTTGCCATGGTAACAATCAGTGTCACCAACTGATCAGGAGCACCAAACAAGGAAAAAAAACATGAGGAAAGCATGGCTCACAATTTGTCAGTTTGTGGTTTGCTAACATTATGTCTCCATTTCCGTTTTATATCTTTTTGTGTGTGTGTCACATGTGTGTCAGCGGTGGGATTAAAACTGTTTACTGTTTGTATCATTACACTCTTCACTAAACTTTCCACATAAAATAAAATGTCCTTGTAACTGAATTCCTCCAACAGACACATATTTTCTGGTGGAGTAAACGAGCCGAGAGGTTGGATTCGGTCACTCGGTCAGCCTTTTATTTATTATTATTATTATTATTATTTTGAAAAGGGTTTTAATTGCCATAAACCTATTTAAGATAGTCAAGAACTAAACTGCTTTGTGCAACAGATGAGTTTAGACGTCTATCAGAAGTTTTTTGAGAAACCGGCCTCAGTTGATCTGATGACCGTCCTGAAAATGGAGCAAGAATTCATCAAAGAACGGACAAACTGATACTGAACACATCGAATACAAAAAGAAAGTATTTGGTTCAACTGGAGCTCGAACTCTTCATTAATAAAACTCATCATGGGCTGGGTTTGGAGTCAGGAGCGTAATCCAAGTATCACAATATTTAAGTAATGTAACTTGATTACTTCCCGCTACCTTTGGATTACCTCAGTATAAAATATGTTGAAATTGCCTCATCTGCCCGATAGTGTTTTTACATCTGCAGCTAATGATAATTTCATCATTGATTCATTGTAAATAATTAGTTGTTTTGTCCATGAAATGAAAAGTCCACAACTAAGAAAATATTCAGTTTACTGTCAAAGACGAGTAAAGAAACCAGAAAATACTCACATTTAATTTTGACGTTTTTTTTGAATAAAAAATGGCTTTTAAAAAATGTCTGTTTTCTTTTTAGGTGTATTAGTTCGTCCTGCTGTTCCTCCTTTGGTTGTGCACAATTTATTGATTGATTGATTGAGTGATTGATTTAAAGGCAAAACATTGTGAAATTTCCCCTCAGTGAGGCTTTTTTCACCAGAGGTAGATGATATTGAATTGGCAGCTGTGTGCACTGTGCAGGACTGTGTATCGTTCTTTATTTTAAAATGATAATCCTACTACTAATCTCCATTTTTACTAAATGCATCTGTAATCTGATTACATCTTTTTATCTGTAACTGTAATGGAATGCGGCTCCCTTTTTTTGTATCCAGATTACGTAATCCAGTTACATGTAATCTGTTACTCTCCAAGCCTGCTGGGCACCAGCCTGGACAACAGATCAAACTGCATCAACACTATTGTCAGAACAGGAACGGCTTTGGCTGATTTAATAAACCAAACTGATTACAGACTGTTCATGTGACTGAATGCTACAAAAAAAGATAAAGTCCAGGATGAGGCAGCACACTTTGCTCTGCAGTGTCTGTTCGACACCAACATAAACAACACGCAGCTCCGTCTTTACTGACTGAAAGTTGAAGACAGGATGATCGCTACTCTCAACATGGAAAGTTTTACCATCTGAAATTCCATCAATTAAAACACAATTTAGATTCATGTACACATACACCAGCAGACAGGCAACAGAAGGCTGGTTTTCACTCCTCCAGGCAAACAGTAATTTCCTTAAACATATAGTACAGAGCGATAAAAACATGTGATTCTTTATCACTGTTATTGACTAAACTAACACAGAAATCAATGTTTGCAAAGCAAATAAGGAAACATCTCGGAAAATCATTTGTGGTGCAAGATTTTACTCAGAAATATTAACATTATCCTTTGATATATGTCTTATGTTTGTTATCTGTGAGGACTTCAGTGTTTAATTTATGTTTTTAAACGTGATGATTTGTGTGGACCCTAATGAAGATGTTAACAAATAGGTCCCACATGCACCGTCCTGCTGCACCCAATACTCATACAGCACCGAACGTGGATTAATCCGCCGCTGAAAATAGTCCCCACTATTTCTTCCTGTTTGCTGTTATTGTGATAATCAAACAACTGTATGTGTTCATAAATAAATAAATAAAACACAGCTCATGACTGAGGAATATCAAATTTATTTCACTCATAAGGGGGAAAGCGTAATTTTGTTTTGTTTTTTCAATCTGAACCCCATTTTCTTGTTTTTGTATCTTAGTGAGAAAAGTTTCTGAAATTGATCGAGAAATGTTTAAAATGACACAAAGACTGCACGTCTGTTTCAGGTGTATGACAGGAGGATGTAAAGTGTCACTTTAGTGTTTGTTTGTTTTAATATTGAACAAAATGATTTAATTCTAAGATTTAACGTTTTCAGCATTTTTGTGCTCAGTCAACTTCCCCTGAATAAATATTGGTTATATTTTTATTCATTTTACACAATTCACATTCACCCTGCTGCAACCCAAAGTACAGACCTTCAATCAGGCCAACTCAGCAAGTACACTGTAAATTCCAACAAGTTACTTGGAAACAGATTACTTTGGGGAAAGTAAGTAAGAGAATTAAAGTTGTGCATAACTGCCACCAACATACTCAGAAAGACAAAGTAAATATTAGAGAATAAAACACATATGTGACAACAGAATATTGTGGATGGAAGTGCGTTGAATCAAGTCCGTCCCTGCAGGCATCCACACTGTAAAACCTGAATACTCAGATTAATTAATTAATTTATTATAATGAGTTGTGAGAACTTAAAATTTGTTTACAGGTTCTAGTAACTTAAAAATGTTGAGTGACAGTAAATTTTTCTTTATTTAACTCATGTGGTGGAAAGAGTACTCAACAATTGTACTCAAGGTACAAGTACCATTACATTACTGAAATATTACTCAATTACAACTAAAAGTACTGGTCGTTAAAAAAAAATACTTGAGTGAAAGTACAAAGTATTCTTCCTTTCGTCTGTTGAGCCTTATGGGCGACAAAAATGCAACTGAAAGTTGCATTGAGTACTCAGTACTCAGTTATGATTTTAAAAGTAACAAGTTACAGTATGTATACTAACTGTAATAGTTACTGTAAGTTACAGACTTGCAAAAATACAGGTACCCCCCAAAAAACAAAACAAAAAAATTAATTACAGTAATTTTAGGAGCTGAAATTAGTTAAACTCACAATTTCTGATCTTCACTAAACATGAATTAATGG
>JAJHUR010096304.1:0-11701 GCA_027495735.1 Lutjanus campechanus
AGCTATAACAAGAGCCATTGGAGTTTTTATAGCAGCGGATCTAAGACCATATTCAGTTGTTGAAAATCCAGGTTTTAAACACATGCTCAAGGTGATTGAGCCCCGGTATGAAGTACACCCAAATGAACAACAAGAAAATTTAGGTTTTGCTTTTTGTTCCCATACTGTATCGAAAATGAACCGAACCGTGACCTCAAAACCGAGGTACGTATCGAACCGAGATTTTTGTGTATCGTTACACCCCTAATACCTTGTATTGACGGTGATTTCACAAGTACACGACTTCCTTTTGGACTAAAGAGAGCCGAAGTGGAACCAGAACTTCTAAGTCCTTTTGTAGACAAAATTACTGAAATTTGTACTAACAGTAGTAACTAAAAACCCACCTTGGAACAGAGTATTCCAAGTTCACTCTACAGGATTGTACCCCTGATTTTTCTATTTGCCGACAGTTTTTGGAGATCGCTGACAGAGCAGAGGCGAATCAGCATTTGCTCGATGCGTGATAAATATCAACATTTTGTCCTTATTAGAAATGATGCCCATTTTCCTCAGTAGTAAACACATAATGTCACTGCTCCAATATGAAGAGCCCTCTAAAGACTTTGTATTGATTCTGCATTGCGTTTTTTCCTTAACTCTCTAATTGTTTCCACACAGTTTTAAAATTAGTTTAAAAGAAAGCATGTAGAGCTGCAGTCATTAGTCAATTAATCAATTAGTTGAAAAGTAAATTAGTCGCTAAATATTTTGAAGCAAAAATATCAAAACATTTACTGTTTCCAGCTTCTTAAATATAAAGATTTGCTCCTTTTTTGTCATTTATGATAGTAAATGAAGAGTCTTTGCTTTTTGGGATGTTGGTTGGCTGTTTCTTGATATTTAATAGATTAAATGATCAATCAATTAATCTTGAGAAATAATATGCAGATTAATCGATAAGGAAAACAATCATTCGTTGCAGCCCTAGTCGATATTATGGATGTGGACAAAACCAAGAGCTGTTACAGATGCCGATTTTGTCTTAGAATATGTGAAGTACAGGTACGTTTCTTTTTTTTTTTTCAGAAAGGCCGATGAAAGAAATGCCCAATTTAGAAGTTATTGAAGCTAGTGAAACAGCAGCAAGTCCAGAGATGTCAGGAAACCAGAAATGATCACAGATGCCCCCTGAATGAAAGCAAGACGAGCCTGAAAATGTCACAACATATAAAGTATGGGGTCTTGGAGAAGAAGTTTTGTGATATATTTAACTTCGACACTGAAACTCACACTGCTCTTCACCTTGCTGTGTGCGTGTCCTTAAAGTTAGACAATTCTTCCAATAAAGTTGAGGGAAGGATTAGTTTGTTGTACTGCGGGGTGATCCTGGATGTCCTCTAAAGATTTCTGACTTTGCGTGGAGCAGTGTTTGAGCCTCAGGGCACAGAGGGAGACGCTCCTGCAGCCAAGGCCTTACAGTTAGTCTATGTGCGACTGATACTTCACACAGCAGCACCCAGGGCTAGAGATACTGGCTGTTGGATCAAAGCAACACTGTGTCAAACTGGGCTCCAGGATATCCGTCCCCTCAGCCACATATCCCAAGCATAACCGAGCTAATGGGACTTCCCAGACAGAATCATGGGAGTTTGAAAATCTCTAAACGATGGGAGTAGCAGGGCCACTGCACCGCCGTCTGAAAGGTTTAGATCTCGGCTCCACCAGAGATTTAAATTCCAGCTACAGCAGCATGCTGAGTCAAAGAATTGCCTGAGTAGCAGTTGCTGTTATCTGAACTTTGGTAATACCCGTGTGACTGTGACTTAAAATGTAGTTCCTAATTTTTTTCATCATTTTTTCATCATGCTGTGTATCATAAGGTCTCGTACAGTACATTTTTAGATAGGAATATCCCTGGGGCAGACAAAATGAAGAGCATGCATTCATTTCCGTTTGATAAGTTATCTGTGCGACTATCTGAGTGACAGACCCTGTTGTAAGAGGGTAAGTACTGCAGATAGAGAAGATGATGCGCACAATATACAATATCATCCACTGCAGCAAAGATTTTCACAGTATGTAATGTTCTCTCTCTCCCTGAGGATGCTCTCCTCTTTATTAGACACCGTTCACTGTGTACACAACCAGTCCGCATGAATATTAAGTATCAAGTAAACACGGAGAGATTTGTCTCAATGTTAAAAATGGACAAGATGCTTTTAAATATGTAAGAATTTGAGTGGATCTGGATCTCAGAAACAACTACCCTCTGGGGACTTTGGTATAAATTTTTAGTATGATAAGCAAAAAACGTCCATTTCTCCGCCATCCAGTGAACCAAAACACTTCATTATCTAGAGAGGTCAGTGACAATGGCAAGACCATTGCTATCAGGAAGGCCAGTAGGTATTCAAGTAATAGGATAGTGTAACATACAGTACTGTGGCGAAAAGTGGCTTGATGGTATGCTCTTATCATTTTAGTGTCATGATGTGTGAGTGGTGTGTTACTGCTGGTCTACTGTCTCATGTTACTAATAAGCGTTATGTCATCCATGTGCCTTTGTCAACTACCACTTTTCACCAGTATATACCGGTTCTTATCTGTGTCAGTTCTTCACAGCAAGCACTTCTTTATGGTATATTTACACTTTGATTATTGGCACATTTCTGCCGTTTCGCCTGCATTCAGGAGCTGAAAACACTCACTCTTGCATCACTGCCACATATAATCACTGCCACATGTTCTGCTAACAGGTGCCACTTTTCACCAGCAGATACTGTGTAAAACCGCTATAACATCACACTGGATGATAACTACTCATTGTAGGCAGCTGTCACTGACTAAGTTTACATGCACACAGTTGTTTTGACTATTACTGCAAACATGACAATATTCAAAATTTGATACAGGTCATGTAAATAACGTAATTCTGTCTGGATGTTCTGAGTTAGGCCTTATTGTGAATGTTATATTTTCCAGTTAAGACATGTGGGATATGACGATATTCAGATTTTAACAGGATAGTTCACCCAAAAATAAAAAATGCAGTCATTATCTACTGAGCCTCATGCCAATTGAAGGTCAGGTTTAATGTTTTAGTCCACAAAACACTGCTGGAGTTTCACAGGAAAACTGGAAAAAAAAGTGTTGCAGAATCTCACAAACAATGTAAGTGAATGGTCACCAGTTTTAAAATGTAAAAAACAACTGGAAAAAAAACAATAAAATGCCTCCATACTGCTCATCTGGTATAGTCCAAGTCTCCTGAGGACCCAGGCATGTAAACATGGCTACAAGCCAAGGATCTATAGTGAAGATTGAGGCTAAAAACATGGTGTAAATGACTTTTATTTTTGGTCAACTTGGCATGTTGGGGCTTTAGAAGACTTGGATTACACCAGATGAGCAGTATGGAGGCATTTTATTATTTATTCTGTTGTTGTTGTTGTTGTTTTTACATTTGAACACTGATCAACTGGGAGATTCTGCAACACTGTTTGTCCTGTGAAACTCCAGCAGTGTTTTGTGGACTTAAAAAAACTATACCTGACCTTCAGTCAACGTGAGGGTGAGTAGATAATGACTGAATTTTCATTTTTGGGTGAACTATCCCTTCAAGGGGATTCTTGGAACATGTATACATCAAAATATGGGTCATAATTGCTCTTTATTACTGCAGTTTGCAAAACACAGCTTGTTGTCAGTTTACAGTCAGCTGTGTGTGTTGTAAACAAACCAACTAGCCAGCAGTTTACCAAGCCGCGGTAGGGATGCGTGCACAAAAACCAGCCAATATTTCTGGTCAGAAGGAGAAACACAACCACTTGTAAACATAATGAAAGACTCACCAGGTAGATATCAACAGGTTCTTGCATATGCTTTGGATATGATATATAATATAAGCCAGAGGATGTACGTCATTATGTCATTATGTTAATGACAGTCTGTGCAGCTGCATGTACATAAACAGGCATATTCTTGATATTTTCATTAGTCATGTAAAGAGCTTAATAGCCATATTTTCTTTTTTCAGAATGAGGACAAAAATATTTTGTTGAATGTTTCGTGCATGTAAACATAGTCACTGATGTGATAAATGTACACTTGGCTGATAGCCAAGCTAGTGGAGCTAACCTAGCCATAGCTACATTTGGGTTGAGTTTGACCATTAATGTAGCTATATGCCAACGAATATTATGTGTTGTATAGTAGAAGCCTCAAATAATGACCAAAACAGGTGTCTTTCAGATATTTCCACTGGTCAGTACTCTGCAGTTTTACAGAAAAGAGCTGTAGTGTCAAAGCACTGGGCTGGTTGTTGTCATGCAACTTCAAAATTAAAGCAGTTCCTTGTAACACTGCCCATACTAATACTGAATTATAACCAATAGCTGGTTTGCCCTATCTCTCATTCAAATATATTTACTGTCAATAATGAACGTAGTATGTGTTGTGTATAAGCTGTGAGACAGGACATATAGAATCGAAACAAAGTTACAAAATTATGTGGCAGACAAACACTAAAAAAGTCTAAAAAAGAGAAAAATAAAAATACAAACAAACAGAAAATAAACCTGGGATATGAGCCAAATTGTTCAGATATATGTTGTCAGGGTTCATTAATAAAAGAGAAGTATTTTGCCCACTTAGCATGAAATTTCTCCACCTTGTTGGTGGGCGTGAAGGAAAGGCCCTCGTATGCTGCCACAATACCCAGCAGAGAGAAGCACACTGTGGCTGGTGGTAGGGCGATCGCCTTTTAGTTTTTCTCCCCAGTATAAAAGCTGTCTGGACCCAGTCAGAGCTTTAAGAGGGAGAGGATCGCCCAGAACAAACAGGCTTGGGCAGAATGGGACATCAAATTTAAGAATCAATTTAATATTTTCACGTATGGCTGACCAAAATGTTGGTACAACTGGTACAAGTGTACCAGTGCTTCCCCCACACTCTCCAACAAGTCGGGCTGTAATTTCACTCTGTGTGGCCTTGAGGGGGACCAGTATACTCTGTTCATTATTTTAAACTGCACTAGTCTTGTTCTATGTTCCCTTGATATTTTCTTACAGTTCTTTAAAATGTTGTTCCGTTCCTCCTCTGTATATGAAAGATTGAGATCAGTCTTCCAGGCTGACCTCAAATTGAGGCCCTTACTATTAGAGCTTTTACGCAACAGGGAGTGATATTTTGCAGCCTCGTGACCTGCACCAAATACCTTAATCACAAAGGAGAGCACATCAGAGCTTGTAGGGGCTGTTATAGTGGAGCCAAAGGTTTCAGATAGGAGATGTCTAATCAGAAGATATCTCCAAAACTGCTGTTGAGGGAGGCCAAATTGCTGTACCAACGCCGTGAATGAGTTCAGTATGCCACCATTATATAAATCACCCAGTACAAGAATACCCCTTTCAACCTACTGTTGCCAAAGAAATTGTCTCTTTTCTGTATTTAACTTGGGATTCAACCAAATATCGGCTGACAGATTCAAACAAGGATTGAATGAGCTTCACTGAAGTTTTTTTCCTACGCTGTAGGGTGGGTTTGAGCCTCCTTGGACAGCAGTGCTGTGATGAAATGGAGGGGCGGGAGAGCATCACAGTCATGTTTTAACATTTCTTTCATAAACTAAACAATATAATTGACATTATTCATTTGCTTCAAACCAAGACAGTTCACAACACTATGTCAGAATGTCACAACAGCTGCGACGTTATAGTCTGCATATGCAGTAAGAGTAGTTACATGCCAATGGAACGTGGTTATATAACACTTGAAACATCAGTGACATACAGTTTATAGGGACCATAGGCGAAAAATCCCACTTAGAATCGACATATGCTGCTAAAACAAGAGTGGCACGCCACCAGACGCTTTTCAATCTTGGTGTTGCAGAAACATTTGGTCTGTCTCTTTGTGGCCACAGTCCAAGCTTGTAAAAGGTCCAGCAGAATAATGTGCCATGTCAGTTTTAATGCAGCCCTCTTCTCGCTGAAAGAGCAAATGCCTGACACGGGTTTCAACAGACTGAGAAAGAGTAAACTGTAAAAGAGCCACAGGGATTATTTTTCTGATAATGTGCCACACCCATGGGTGTTTTCTTTTTTTCATATATTTCTAGTTTGTGTTAACTAGGTTGTGAAGTACAGTACAGTAAAATCAGAACTGCCTGTCTGTTTTGTGCTCGACATGTTGCATTAGTCTCCAAGGAGATGAGTAGCTCGGTTACTGCCCGGTTAGCAGGTGCTCCAGTCTATCATCATGGCTGACTCAGCCGCCCCCAAACACCCGCAGGAAGCCATGTTGTTTGTCATGACGAGGAGCCTTTTGGGCCCTGTGAGTAATTTCCTGAAAGGCTATAAATATGCATTTCCACCCTGAAATTTAAACTTTAGGCACGCTCCATGATTTTTTTTTATATTACAGTCATATTCAAGTGGGTTTTAATATCATCTCAAGACAGATCAGTGAACATGGCTCGAGCAGTCCCCAGATTTTTAACACAGCACTTCTTTTTTTTTTACAATTAGGTGAAACAGGATGTGTGTGAATTTTCTGCTGAGGAATCTGCTGGAGTCAGCACTGACCAAACTCCCTGTGGAATATATACCCAGCGCCTTGTTGAATCTGTATCAGGCTGTTTCCGCAGCAACAGTGGGTCCTAGGCTACTGGCTAGGTGGAAAGGGATTGTGTACCTAGAAATGTGTGTAATGATCTGAACTTCTAGTGATGAATATTCCGGTTGAGTTTCTCCTTCGGCCGTCCGGAAATCTTTGATCGAGACACTGTCTCCATGTTTTCTTTCTCCAGACGATATTTTAATTGCACCTACGTCGAGCTGACAGTTTTGAAACTCACAAAGTTTGCGCAGTGCTGATGACATGGTGCTACAGTATACAAACACTCCACCAGTGTTTGTATTGCGCCGTGTGTTTGCAGCTGTCGTTGCCGCTGTTTGAACGATAAAAGATCTTATGACTAATGATGTGTGTGACTGTACGGCGAACTTGTTTTTCTTCACAGCACACTGGGTGAAGGATGTTGTTATCATTATATATGTATATCCGAAAACAACATAATAAATACACAAAGGATAGGTCAGTCATGACTCACCGTAGACATCATCCTCCCATGGAAGAAAAAAAATCTGAATCAAATGAATAGAATTTTAGTTTAAGGTTACACTATTTAACCTAGGCTAATGTGTTTTCCCATCACATTAATGTTTGACTACCCTCATACGATTATGAGAGGCTTCGTCTTTCTTCAGTAAACTGTGGTTTGCTCTCTGATTAATTGATTTTGATGAAGAGATTTACTTCCTCCCAGCTGGTAAATAGTACACTGGGGAGGGGAGAAAAACAAACGATCGCTCTGCTGATATTTCTGCTGAAGGGTAGAGAATATAAATCCCTTCCCTGGAATGCATGACTGCGCATTTATTTCAAATCATAACTCAACACTGCTTACATTTGTTGAACATTGCTATACACTCATCAATAACACTGAGGGAAACATTAATTTGTGGAAATGAGCTGATTATCTGCGCGGGAACAAGTAATTATTGTGTTTTGATAACTCAACCTTCTTCAGAGTTTGCTAATAGATTTTTCTTGTTTATTGACGATTATTGCCATTTAGGATTTGGTGCCTTTCGTAGGTTGTAGGTGCCACAGGAAATATGATTTTTTTTCCCCCACACCTCCTCCCTTTATGTCATATTATTCAAACAGCAGAAAACAATGTTGTCACCAACGTCTGCTCAGCTGTGAGAAACTGCAACTCAAAAACTAGGAGACAAAATGTCATTTCTTGTCTCTAATTAATCTCTTCAGGTGTGGGATGTTTGCTCATCGCTCACTTTTCTGGGCATTTGTCCAAAACGAAAGAGAAATTATGTAACTTCTGTTTCTTTTTTGAGTTCAAATGAAAGTCGGGACATTAGTGAGAAATGCTGAAATTACAAAATGTGTATTGTTGCAAACAAGCAAACAAACAAACAAACAGGCAGAAAAATGTGAACATTTGTATTGAAGCAGAGCTGGTCAGAGTCAGAACATAAGCAAACTAAGTGCCTAGTTAAGGGCACACATGGCCACCAAAGGGCCCTAAAGAGGGCTTTCTTTCTTTCTTTATTTGATGATAAATTATTGTCAAAGGTAATCATTCAAAAGCACCATTATGTTAATGAGCTGGCTAACGAAAACTACTGTTAAATAAATTCAAGCTGCCTCTGTCAGAGCTGGTGTCACATTCATGCACACACCGAAGGTCTGCCACTTTGAATATTAAAGAGCAAATTTACAACAGACCGGTCTTTCAGTGAGTTTCACGTCAGTGGAAACATTTAAAATTAAAATGCAGAGCCAGTAATTAAATTCAGTGACATATCTGATTTATCCGTCAACACTTGCACCAAGTTAATTTAATTTATGAGTCAAGTTAATAAGCCATTTATTTGAAAGTATAGAATTTAAAAGAAATATGAGTGATTGCAGCCAATAATGTAATATTTTTTCCCCAACTCTCAATGTTATAAAAGTTGATAATGTAATAACTGGCCAATAGACATAAAACATTTTGCCCATGATGTAATTAATAGTTATAACATTACTATTATTGACTGGTTATTATATTATTAGCTGGGTTAAAAGAATTATATCACTTTAACTTATGTCACTTTATTTACTGATTATGAAGTGTCACTTTTTCCATGCCTCTTACTCTGATTGTTGATTCTTTCAAATACCTGCTCAAAAACCCGACTTACTTTTAAAACGGACAAGATTAAGAGTAAGATATTGAGATTAAAGGGTCAGGGTTGGTCAGTTTTATTGAGCAGCTATTTCAAAGAACCAACAGTAACACTTATTGTTATGGAAGTCTGACATTTGATAATAAATTGTTACATGTAACCCAGCTAATAATGTAATAATTTATTACATTGTGTGAGAAAAGTTATAAGTTAAACATTTTATTACATTATTGTCCAGTTATTACATAATTGACTTTTATTAAATGGAAAGAATGGAGAAATTATATTATTAGCAGCTGATCCTTTAAGAGCCTTTTAATGTTAATCCATTTGATGTGAAAAATATTATTAATGCTTGTTTATTATTTTATTTAAAAAATTATGATGCCAGTACCAATACCAGTACCCTTAAAGTGAAACTGATACCAGTAGAGTACGTCATTTGATACCCTTTTTCAAAGGTTCTTCTTTTTAAAGAACGTTTGCAGTGATTGGCTGTGAGCAAAACCATATAAATAGTCTTTTTTTTTCTAGATCTGAATACCAAAAGGATTGAATGCTGGTATTGTTTGACTGGAGAAGTTGTAATACAAATCAGATTCCGCCTAGGGCCTCATAAAGGCTTTGGCCAGCCCTGGATTGAGGACTAATATCAGAACTGCTCATCTGCATACTTGAGGGTCTGACAAAGCTTTTTTCTCTCGAATATTCTGCATTTTTTCCATTAGCCCACTAGTTAGTATACGTCTGTTGACTTCTCATTCTGAATTTTAAAGCTCATCTTTGCCCCAGGTGTGTAAACAGTGATGAAATTGTATCTAATTTGGTGAAATAAGTTTTGTACCATGCCCCACAGTGTTACACCCTCTGAAATACTAAGACCGACATCTTGAGTGCCTGTTTTGGCCAGCGGGCATTTATTTTTTCTGATGTGTGAAACTTCGGCTGAGCAGTGCGTGGAAGACTGTAGGTGAAAAAACAAACAAACATGATCTCATAAGAGACATTCTGTAGTTACATGATTTCTCATTTGTTTTAGACATGTTATAACAATGACACTGATGAGGAGACGTCCCAACCTGCAGAGATTAATGAGGGACGAGGAACGGCATTCTCCCATTTTTTGAGGAGCAGTTTTTCACAGCTGAACTGAAGTACTTGACAAGCATGTTTACTGCTGTTTGAATAATGGGCTACAATGAGACAAGCTTTTGTGCAGGAAAATTCAATTTTTTTCTGGCACCAAACTTAAATGATGGACTTTAAAGGTAATTTCTTATATTGCTTCCAAACCAAAAAAAATCCTCAGCAGCTCAGGAGAAATTTGTGGATTTGAAATCATCGCTGGGTGCTGTAACTAAATCATGACAAGTATCTTTCACACTGATAAAATATTCACACGTCTGTGTTAAAGACACGAAAGAACATCGCTGAAAGATGACAAAACATCACATTTTCTTGGAGAAAAAAAACGTCTGAACCACTAACTCACAGGACGTTTCTGAGCAGATGCACTCAGACCTGCTGTGCTCTGGATTTGAAGATTGATTTGGTGATCGTGCTGGACATGAAACTGTACCACTCAATTATCACCAGTTTCATATGTGATAGAAGGGAGGGCAACAGCATATTTCGCTATACTAGGTTTTAATGGAACGTCTGCAGTTTTCCCATTTGAATGGACTTTCAATATACGATGTATTTTACATATTGATAGGTTTGTGATTGATTTTGACCTGCGTAATATAGTGTTACAAACCATGAAAAGCTTTAAAAAACGATATATTTTTACTGCTGATTGAGGTACCTAAAAGTTGAGGTTGAATGTAATATCAAGATCCACAGTGTCACCTAAGGATGAAAAATATATAAATAAATAATATTAGGAATATTAGGATGAATGTTAAAAGTAACAAACACTTAATATTCATTCTTTTATTTGCTTAGTTGTCAGTAACTGATGTTTGTTAAAAATGGATTTGATTGGAGACTAACTGTATTTTCTATTGAGTGAAATGGCTGAACTCAGTCTACTAATTTGGTCAAGACTGAAATGACTCAACAGGCACAAAACTAAGGTTTTAGGGAAGAAAACTACTTGGGTAGGTTTAAGAGAAGGTTAAATTAGACCCTTTCACAATGCTAGAAAAGCTCTCTGGCAATCACAAGGATGCATTATTGAGGCAATGAGTACTACTTGATCACAGCACAGTAGTAGCAGCCAATCACAGCACATTAGGGCAAGACTAGTGCAAATCCTGTGAGGGTTTACGGTTCTCTACATGACCCATCAGCATTGTGAGTGCGTCTGCATGCTGACATCATGCACAGTATAGTGTTAACACAAATTGCAATTTGTGTTTGTCCCCAAAAAGTCACTGGGGCCTCTTCCATGTGTATACAAATGTATATAAATTACTTTTGCTGCAGTACTCCTCAACTTTTAGCCTAATGATTCCACTTGAAGCTAATTTTCCTTGCTACTGCACAGGAGAAGGAGAATGAAACAAAGTCAAATAAAGTAAAGCAAACCAAGTGGCACAGACAAACAAAGAAGAAAGAAAAAAACAAAAGCATTCACTGACAACTTTTTTTTTTTTTTCACCAAAGAATCAACTGCTGCAAGTGTTTGCTGCTAACGATATTCACGCTGCAGCTCAGCTTAATGAGCCCTACTGAAGCAAACATTAGCTTCACTGCTGGTGCCAGTGCAGCAGAGACGGTGTGTGTGCTGCCATGCCAACAGATGCCCACAGCCAAGGGCAGGTATATTTTAGAGTGATGATAATAAAGATGAGGAGGATGACAAGCAGCATCAAAACATGATAAATGACACCGTATCAATTCATATTCATTAAAGAGTATCATTAATTTCTCAAGCTGGATGAACAGCTCCAGTGTCAGTGCACAGCTGCTCCTGTGTACCTTTGGTCTGTTCATTCACACACTGCTCATACCATGCTTGA
>JAJHUR010096305.1:0-10906 GCA_027495735.1 Lutjanus campechanus
GATTAACTGATCTTCAAAAAAGTTGGCAAATTATTTTCTCTAATCCCATTAAGATCTCCTTGTCGTCTTTCTCCCTCCTGCTGGCTCACTGTACAGGTTGCCTTGTCCACCTTCAGTGTGTATGTGCTGATCGACGAGCGTAACGTGCTCGATGCGCAGAAGGCCTTTGTGTCACTGGCGCTTTTCAACATCCTCCGATTTCCTCTCAACATGCTGCCGATGGTCATCAGCAGTATGGTGCAGGTTTGTGTGTCTCTATTCACATGCTAAACACACACTCAGTCTCATCAGTCGTCTCCATTGTTCCACTGGACAGCAGCGCCTGTCCTGTTTGATTTTCACAAGATAAGAAGAAGCCTGTTATTTGACTTGGTTCACTGAAACTCAGCCTTCGCCTCACTTAAAAAGAGATCATTCAAGTCCGAGCAACAACTGGAAGCAGTCCTGAATTCAGGGAAGAACTCAGAGTGTCTTAAAGGGCCAGTTCACGTAATTTACAAAAGAAAAAACAACTTGCTTCCCTCCGGTGGTGTCTCACCATGCTGATAGTGTTGAGAACTGTCTCTGAGATTTCTAGACCTTCCTCCTACCGAGGACACTGGAGGCTACATAATGACGTGATACTAAATGGTGCACAATATTCATGTAGTTATTTTATGTATAAATGTAATTTACTTTCAAGTCAATTTAGATCATTAAAATCTTAGAAAAGTAGCCTAAAAACTTGGGTGCACATTCACCTAGGTCTGTGCACCTTTCTTTTTGAGTTCAGCACACCGGGCGGATGTGGACCACAATGTGCAAATGAAATGACACAGGACCTCATCATTCAGCTAGTACAGATGCCAAAGCTAGCACCAATATCTGCACAGACTGGACAAGATCATGGAAGGACAAAACAAAACAAGCTGCACTTCATTTGTAGGGAAACTTCATTTTCTTCTATTTGTGCAAATAAAAACATGAGGATGATTATTTTATTTAACAGTTAATCCGCCGACAGTGTTGTGCGAGTTGGCTCAGTTCACAGAGATTAAAATGAACTTGTCTATGCTTATATTTTGAACACAAATATTTTGAAGTTCACAGGCTCAATTTTTTTTTCTGTTTCTTCTGTTTAATTTGAACTAGAACTTCCTCCTACCAAGGACACTCGAGGCTACATAATGACTTTATACTAAATAGCACACAATATTCATGTTTTTGTATGTATCTTATTTGTAAATATAAAATTACTTTTAATTCAATTCAAATAATTAAAATACTAGTGGCCTAAAAAGTTACATAACATTATTAGATACTACAGCAGTAATGTGTAATGCCTGCCATCAGAGTGCGACCGAGATGCCTTGCCTTCATTTTTGAGGAGTTGTGAACCTATCCATCTCTAATATATGTCACTGATGTCAACCTCCCACTCCCGGTCCTTGCGGGTTCTCTTCCCTCTGTGCTGTCTGCAGGCCAGTGTTTCCTTGAAGCGGCTCAGAGTGTTTCTGTCACACGAGGAGCTGCAGGAAGACAGCGTGGAGCACAAAGCAGTAGCAAACTGTGACTATCTGTTTTCTTCCTCTGCTTCTCCTTCTGTTGCTCTGTGCCCCTCCCCCTTCTCTTAGTTGTGTGTAGATCCTCTTTGTGTGTTTTCACCATATGTATATGGAGGTATTTCACATACAGCGCATTAATACATCTTTTCTTCCTCCCTCCCAGCCCCTCACAGTATCTCCATAGTGGATGGAGTTTTCAGCTGGTGCAGAACCGAAGCACCAACACTCAAGAAGTATGTGTCATCTTTCCTCAGCGTGCTTCAGTGCATTCACATCAGATAAATAGATAAATAAGTATTGGTACACATTAGAGCTGCAATGATTAATGGATTATTGATTATTCAGTTTATTGCCAACTATTTTGACAAGCGATTAATCCAATTGAGTCATTTTTTAAAGAAAAAAATTCAAAATTCTCAGATTTCTTCTTCTTAAATGTGATTTTTTTTGGGTTTCTTTACTCCTTTATGACAATAAACTAAATATCTTTGGGTTGTGGATAAAACAAGACATTTGAGGACGTCATCCTGTGCTTTGCTGATCAACATTTTTCACTATTTTCTGATATGTTATAGACCAAACAACTATTAATTGAGAAAATAATCAGCTGATTAATGGATTATTGAAATAATCGTTAGTTGCTGCCCTATTACACATTGATTTATTAGTATGTAATTATTAGTTGTTGTTTTTTTAAAGACATGAACCCGGTCCTTTCTCCCTGTTTGTCTGCAGTCTGAACGTGCATATCCCAGAAGGCTCTCTGGTGGCCGTGGTGGGACACGTGGGCTCAGGAAAGTCCTCGCTGCTCTCAGCCCTGCTTGGAGAGATGGACAAAATGGAAGGAACTGTGGCGGTCAAGGTGGCTAAGTCACTTGCACAAATACACTGACACAGTCGCACGCTCACTCACAATACGGTGCACTGAAACCTCTCCAACACGAGTTCTTGGGTTGTGGCCAAAAATGTGTTTAGTGAGGTCACTGTGACCTCGACCTTTGACCACCAGAAATCTAATCAGTTCATCTTTTAGTCCAAGTGAGTGTTTGTGCCAAGTAGGGGTGTGAAGATTCACTCATGCATGTGATGCATCAGGCTTTAATACGTAAGATGTGAGTGCATCGATTCAGACAGCCTGTATTAATAGAATCAAAATATAAAGATTCACACATTGCATTGTCTCATATTGCGTCTTGACAGGGCTGAATCGTATCGTACCGAATCATTTGCTTTTCAGAAAATTTCTAAGATGCATTTTATCGTTGAACATGTATCAAGATGCATCTTGAATCGTCTCAGTCAGTGAGATGCACACCCCCAGTGCAAAGTCTAAATAAGTCCCCTCTTGAGAAATTACGTTCACAAGAATGGGATGACATGAAAACAAAATGCCTGTGGCCATAAAACCATGAAGACATAAAAGTCATAAATAAGCTTTTCAAGGCTGGTCAAAAATTGTGAATTCTGTGAGTCCTTCAGCATACAGTCATTAATGTGCACAAAAAAAATTAGGCTGCAGACAACGTACAGGTCCAGTGATCACACACACAGTCACTCACTCATTCACTCATACACACACAAAGGTGGAGAGGATAACCAGGCAAGAAAATTTACATAAAAAAAATAGGAGAATTATCTCAACTTATAAAGGAGGACTCCCTCTTTTAAAATCGCCAAATTTGGAGATTAGCAGTTTTTACAGGATAGTGACGATACTCTAGTTTTCCTCCATGACATTTCTGTCTAAAAACAATACTGCGCAGCAGGACAGAGGGAGCAGGACTGTTCTTCATCACACACATGACATTTACAACCTGGTGTTGCTCTGCAGGGTTGGGTGGCTTACGTTCCACAGCAGGCCTGGATCCAGAACTCCACGCTGAAAAACAACATCATATTTGGTCAGGAGAGGAGAGAGAGCTGGTATCAGCGTGTGGTGGAAGCGTGTGCCCTCCAGCCTGACCTGGAGATCCTTCCTGCTGGAGATGAGACCGAGATAGGAGAAAAGGTATCACCTCATGATCATATGGTCTGTTTATCTGCAGAGGGGTACGAACGTGTGGCATGCTTTTCTTGAATTAAGAGGTAGAAAGCTTCACAGCTGTGAGTTTATTGTATTTTGTTTTTATGACACCTGATATCATGTTTATTGTTTTGATTGTTTAGTTTGGCCTTAAAGGGACAGTTCACCCCAAAATAAAAATTACATTGCCTGTAGCATTTACCCTTACCTTGTGAGTCAGCTGGATTTGAGAGATTCAATCTTGTTAGGTTTCAAGTGATCCATTTGTGTCCGCAACAAAAGGGGTGCAGCTAATCAGCGTCCTAGGAGGGACTACTGGCAGCCACGGGCGTGGTTTTAGGTGTGACGTGAGAATCATCTGTGGAGCTTCAGCTCACCGTTTCCTCTCTGTTCTCAACCCCCAAAGAAGACCCCATGATCAGCTTGTCAATTATGCTCCATGTGATCTCTTTCAACCTCTCTGAGAGACTTCAGAGACAATTTTGTAAAATGTTGAGGTTATACAGTTTTGAAACAAGGCATAGCAGTTTCTCACTGATAAAGTAGCTTTGGCTTGTTTCTACCTCCGTCTTAAACTGTGTGTGTGTGTCTGTGCAGGGAGTGAATCTGTCTGGAGGTCAGAAACAGAGGGTGAGCCTGGCCAGGGCAGTCTACTGCGACCGTGCTGTGTACCTGCTGGATGACCCGCTGTCTGCCGTAGACGCGCATGTAGGAAAACACATCTTTGATCAAGTCATTGGCCCACAGGGACTGCTGAAGGACAAGGTGTGTGTGATCACAAGCCTAACCAGCCTAAAGCACCACATACTGTATAGCTTCATTGTATGGTAGCATCTCAACGGGCAGGTACAGTGTGATCTTAGGCAGATGAAACAACAAAAAAACAGTGTGATTAAGTTTGCCAAATGCGTGCAGACTCGTGTGCTGGTGACCCACGGGCTGAGCTACCTGCCCCAAGCTGACCTGATCCTGGTCATGGTGGACGGAGAGATAACAGAGATGGGCTCCTACCAGCAGCTCATGGCCACAGAGGGAGCCTTTGCTGAGTTTCTGAGAACGTACAGTGCTGTCGAGTCCACTGACAACGACGGTGAGACACGCACTACACTTGACACAGACGCCATGACTGTATGCCTCGGCTTTCAGATGGAAAATTTAAATATACAATGTGAGCTGTTTTGGATCTTGCTGTAGTGGTTGCACATCATATTTTAGGGATCAATCTTTTGTCATAAAATCTTTGTTTTTTTGTTTCCTTTAGAACCTGTACCAAAGAGTGGAACCCAAGGACTAGAGAACGGCACTGTGGCTGCTCTTGTTGGGTGAGTGAAACTGAACAACAGTGGATTTATGGCACAGAGAAATAAGATGCAGCAAGCCTGACTTTGAGTACACAGACAACACATGCTAGAAAATTTGTCTTGCTTATTGTTGGTTTGGCTCTGCACATGAGAGTTGGCAACGGTAAGAGTAAGACAGAATGGGCCCCATGCAACAGTTTTTGGGTTCAGTGACATGTTAAAATTTTCATTGTGTAAATTGCAGTCCAGGTGTTGGCAGTGTGTCCAAACTGTCACAGACGGGCAAGGAGGACAAGGTGGAGAGCAAGAAGGCCAAGAACCCTGAGGTGGGCAAGCTGACAGAGGCTGACAAGGCCAGCACTGGACGGGTGGGTAGAGGCTCGACGTGATCAGCCACATCAGAGTGAAGAATTCATCATCATGTGTCCATGTGCAGTGTGTGATGGTGGTGGTCTCCTGTACCCCTCCCCTCAGGTCAAGCTGTCTGTGTTCTGGGCCTATATGAAGGCCATCGGAGTGCTTCTGTCCTTCATCAGTCTGCTGCTCTTCCTCACCCATCACCTGCTCTCCCTCTTCTCCAACTACTGGCTGAGCCTGTGGACCGACGACCCCGTGGTGAACGGCACTCAGCCCAACAGACTGATGAGACTCGGGGTGTACGGTGGCCTCGGCCTGTCCCAGGGTGAGGAGGGGTTAGGGAGGTCTTTTTTTCCCCCGGTTGTTTCTTCCGTTTGAAAACTGGTCACCATTCAGCTCACTTGTTAGGAAGATTCTGCAACGCTGTTTTCCTGTGAAACTCCAGCAGTGTTTTGTGGACTAAAAAAACCTCAAATTAGCATGAGGATGAATAGATAATGATTGAATTTTCATTTTTGGGTGAACTATCCCTTTAGTACCACAGAAAAATAACATGCTTTCCGTGCGGGAGAGGCGAGGATGCAGAATCAATGTAATTCTATTCTTGCGTGGGAATGAATGCTCAGAATGTTTGCAGGAGTGAGCAGTAGTGATCAGAAATCCAGCCGGAGCGGGATTAAGAGCCATTTGCAGTGCTCTATGGTGGAGTCAATCTAGTGACAGTAGACTCCACTTTAATTAAAGAAAAGACTTGCAGCTCAGCTTCAACAACAGTGACTTGTAGCTACACTTGGGCTTGGACCCCTGAATGCAAATGACTTAATATCCTCTTTAAACCAAAAGATTAAATATGATAAAAAAGGAGGTGGGGACAGTCAACCTTTTACTTTCCTTACAACTGATATACTTTGAACCCTACTGCTCTCTTGTAGGTGTGGCAGTTTTTGGTTACTCCCTCTCCATGTCCATCGGGGGCATCCTGGCATCCCGCTTCCTCCACCAGTCCATGCTATATGACGTCCTGCGCTCACCCATGTCCTTCTTTGAGCGAACCCCCAGCGGCAACCTGGTGAACCGCTTTGCCAAGGAGATGGACACCATCGACTCAGTGATCCCCAGCATTATTAAGATGTTCATGGGCTCTATGTTCAATGTGGTGGGTTCCTGTGTCATCATCCTGATCGCCACCCCACTGGTAGCCATCATCATCCCTGTTCTCGGCCTGCTCTACTTCTTTGTGCAGGTCAGTTGGAAATATTTAGAAGGGGAAACAGCTTCTTCTTTCCTTTTTTTCCTGTGTGGGTAATTCACGTGTTCATCTGATGTAGATGTAAGAAGAAAAAAAAAGTGTCACTGTTGTCCGACGTCTTTGTCTTTCCTCTGTCCAGAGGTTTTATGTGGCGTCGTCTCGCCAGCTGAAGCGTCTGGAGTCTGTCAGCCGTTCACCGATCTACACCCACTTCAATGAAACACTGCTGGGCACCTCTGTCATCCGCGCCTTCGGTGAACAGGAGCGCTTCATTCGTGAGAGTGACCAGCGTGTGGACCACAATCAGAAGGCTTACTACCCCAGCATAGTAGCAAACAGGTCAGGGACTCTGCTATTACTATGCTTACTACCTGCTGCAGCAGTGTGCACAGATTTTTAGATCTTTAGTTGCTCTGAATGTCCCACTTAGTTCCTACAAAAGGCTTCTCTCCTCATTATGTCGATGGATCTGTGTTTGTGTAGGTGGCTGGCAATTCGTCTGGAGTTTGTAGGAAACGTCATCGTGTCCTGTGCCGCTTTGTTTGCGGTCATAGCCAGAGAGAGCCTCAGTCCAGGCATCATGGGGCTGTCTATCTCCTATGCCCTCCAGGTGAACACTCACTCACACATGTGTTAAACTGTTCCAGCTCACGTCTTCATCAGGTGCAGAGAGAAGGATGCTTTGTACATGGTTTGGCCTTTTATCAGATCAGCACCTTCTACTTCATATCCGCACTGAGACAGGCTGAGCTACTTATTATAAGTTGTGACATAAATGAAAACAGTTTTTATGACAAAACCTAATTGGATTATAGTAGTCAGCATCTCAAAGCACTAATAAGTCTGGCAAAGTGCTTTATTTTCACCAGTGGTCTGTGGACACTTGTCTCTTGTATTCAAACTTGAAGTAAGACTGATGTATCGTCCCCAATTAAGACGAGCGCCTTGTGGATTAAAGCAAAAACACAACACAAAACACAAAAGGCACACACCGTCCCACAGTGTCTGACAAGGTAAATACAACATAAGTTGATTAATCCGATAATGTATGTCAATTCCCTTTTAGAACTAAAAGTAGGCTAATGTTACTGTAGCTCAAGTTCTGTGTGGATTCAGGGTTCTGTTTAACAGAGCCAAACTCACAGTAAAACATCTTCTAAAAGATAACCTAGGATTTCTTACGACTCATTAACAGACACTAACTCATTCAATGCACATTTAACATAATTCAGAACGTGATGTTTCCCAGATACTGCTCGTCTGCCTAAACGACACAGTTTACACATTTTTACTGCTGAGTGAAACATGACACTGAATTTAGACACATCAGTAATGTCAAATATAAGGAGTTACATTGTTCCAGCCTACCCCACTACTGGGGTGGGTTGTAAATATTAGCTGGGGATAGATGTATGTAACAAAGAGCGGTAATTTGCTGATTTAAAGATTCACACTATACAGTTTATGAAAGAATTTTATTTTATCTAAAACCTACCTAAAATTGGAGACTGACATTTTGACTAAAGCATTGACTAAAATATGATGAAAACTAAATAACTAAACCACCGACTAAATCCTGACTAAGATAAAACAAACACAAAGCTCTACTATGTGACTAAAACTCACTTTAATTTTCAGAAAGCGACTAAAACTGAAATCAAAATTGTCAAAATTAACACTGTAAGTAGTTTAGACTGCCTAATCAGTAACAGTGTTCTTTTTATTTATTATGTGTTGTGATATTTATCAAAAACTATGATTTCAGTTTAGAAAAATCTAAGTTGTATCTTAATTAAATTGTGAGTTTGCCAGTAATATTTCACACACATGAAATTAAGGAAAACTGTTCAGTGAAGTGTTTGGGACCTTTTTTTAGAAATGCGCACAGCTTTTGAGTTGAAGTAGCATTTTAATGCCGCGGCAGAAATTTGATACAGACATCTCAAAACCCGGACAAATAAACACAAAACTAAGAGCGTGGATAGCTGCAATTTTTTCAAACTTAGTTTTAATCCTCACGTTGCGTTCCTCTGTTCCGTGTGCAGCTGACTGCGTCTCTGACCTGGCTGGTGAGGATGTCCTCTGACGTGGAGACCAACATTGTGGCTGTGGAGAAAGTGAAAGAGTACTGTGACACAGAGAAAGAGGTACAAAGAAACAAAAATCCCTTGATGGTGATCGGTTGGCAGGTGTATTTTGGTTTAATGGCACCACAAGAGCCATCTTTGTACCGTGTGTCGCTGTAGCTCTCTCAGTAGTGGAATCTAACCTAGGTAATCAAGGATAATTTTGAGGTACTTGTACTTGACTTGAGTATTTTAATTTTCTGACACATTTCAGAGGAAAGTACTGTACTTTTTACAACACATTTATTTGAAGTAAGTAAGATCTTTCAAGCAAAACATGATCACCTAAAACATTAAACTACTTCCTAATCATCAGTAATAATAACCCTATATGTTCATGTTCTTATTTAAAAGTGTGCCTATCTTCTGACCACCAGGCAGAGTGGAAACAAGACCCCTCCGGCCTACCCCCAGCATGGCCCACTGATGGCTGCATAGAGTTCAGAGGCTTCTGCCTGCGCTACCGCCACGACCTGGACCCGGCCATTCGCAACATCACCATCAAGATAAACGGAGGAGAGAAGGTCTGCCTTTACACCACTAAGCTGAAGCCAGGGGTCTACTCTTTGATTGTGGATGGACTGATGAGGGGTTGTGTGTACTGTGTGTGACTGTGCATCTGTATTACATCCGAGTCAATGTATGTATGTGCACAGTATGTCTATGGCCGGTAACAGTTGCTGCTACATCTCTCCATAAGGTGGGGATTGTGGGGCGCACTGGAGCAGGGAAGTCATCCCTGACGCTAGGCCTGTTCCGGATCATCGAGGCGGCAGAGGGCCACATCCTCATCGATGGAGTGGACATTGCGCAGCTGGGCCTCCACGAGCTCCGCTCCAGAATCACCATCATACCACAGGTCAGTGCAGAAAGGAGTTCGATGGTCTGTTAGATAATTTGCTGGACACTGCACCAGCTATTCAGCCTGTTATGTATTTCCAAGCTAAAGAAACAACAGCTTGTGTCCCAAAAGAAAGATGACATTGCATTTGTAGACTCTAGCTAGGGAGGTCAATTAATCGATTGACGCGTTTGGTCCATGAAATGCCATAAACTGGTAAAAAATGTCCAAGATGACGTCCTCAAATGTCTTATTTTGTCCACAACTCAAAAATATTGTTTACTGTCAGAGAGGAGCAAAGAAACCAGAAAATATTCTGATTTAACTTTTTTTCTAAATAAAAAATGACTCAATCAATCAATTATGAAAATAGATGCAGATAAATTTAATAGTGTTAATTGTTTTATGTTTGTCGTTAGGTTTACTAGTTTGTCCAGCTGTTCCTATCTTTGTTGTGCACAATTTATTGTTTGATTGATTAATTTTAAGACAAAAAATGCTGAAATTACAACCTATTGAAGCATTTTTTCACTAGAGGCCATGCTAATGAATTGACAGCTGTGTGTGTGCACTGTGCATGGTAGTATGTCGTTCTTTATTCTAAAATGCTTTATTCTTACTAATAATTCCCATTTTTAAAAAATGTATTTGAAATCTGATTTCGTATTTTTTATCTGTAACTGTAATGGAATCTGTTACTCCACAAGCCTGACTGTCACTCTCATGAAGTTTTAGCTGATGATTAATTATTGTACAAATAATTGGGATTAAGGATTTTATTCCACGCATTGTTGCTGTTGTGTTGTTGCTGTTGTGTTGGTCTGTGCAACCAGGTATAAATCCATGCTCCTTTCAATGGCTGTTCATTGAAATTATACGGTTGATGGAAAAGGAGTATCGGTTAACCTTTGAGTAGCTTGCTTAGAGTTTCTGTGACAAATATGCGGCACAGCAGCTTCAGTCCTTCTGAGTGGCTTGTAGGCGGGACCATTCTAAGAAAGAGAGCCAGAAATGGGGCACAGCTAACTTATCTGAGAAGTACAGATGACAAAGCCTTCGGTTCCATGATGTGATCTAAAGACTTAAGACCCTCTCCCCCCCTCCTCAGGACCCGGTGCTGTTTTCAGGCTCTCTGAGGATGAACCTGGATCCTTTTGATAGCTACTCTGATGAGGAGATCTGGAGGGCTCTGGAGTATTCCCACCTCAAGAGCTTTGTGTCCGGCCTGCCGGACAAACTCAGCCACGAGTGTAGTGAAGGAGGAGAGAACCTCAGGTACAACTGCTTTATACAACTGGTCACCATTCAGTTAAAGTGAATGTTGACCAGATTTCAAATGGAAAAAGATGACGGAAAAAAAAAAGCATAAAATGCCTCCATACTGCTCGTCTGCTGTAATCCAAGTCCCCTGAAGCCCTGACATGCCAAGTTGACTTGAAAGATGTTAATTACACCATGTTTTTAG